>NQIM01000142.1:0-85161 GCA_003426235.1 Xylaria polymorpha | reverse complement strand
CCCTTCTTCTACATGCCTATAGTGAGTCTTTCCCCCTCCTCTCCGCCGCCCGTCCCTCCAATCCTCCAATCTTCCGTCCACGACCCCTGTCTCGCCTTGCTCTAACCTCACCTCTGTCCTCGCCCTTGTCCCTTGTTCCCTTGTTCCCTTGTTCCCTTGTTCCCGTGTCCTGGAGCCCGGGAATCCTCCCTTCGGTGCTGCAGCTCGTTATTAGTTTCTGCATGCTATCCACCAACACAGCACTGCCTTGGCCGGCGCTGGGCAGAGGCCAGGCGGCAAATAGCAAATGGCAAATGGCAAATAGTAAACCGGCCAGTCCCCGTGCGGGATAATGCATCCCAAAACCGTTTGATTTTTACCATGTCCTTCTTCCCCGTTAGCTCCATTGCCTCAGACTAAAATATCCGTGCCGTCTCGACTCTACCGCATCGGGATCTCACCACCCGCCGTAATCTACCACTGCCGCCAGTATCCCAAGCCTTAGCGGTTATAGGCGTACACAGTGTTCTCTCAAAAGGACGCCCGATTAGTGATAGGTGTTGAAACCATGAAAGAGCCGTAGTAATAAGTTGTGATCGACACACCTCTCTGTCCCATTGCGGCCGGTGCCAGTCTGATTCCGCAAATGGGCACATGGTGTCAAACAGGATAAATCTCTTGCACGCTTAGCCGGTGGACGCATGAGAAGGCGTTGACGAATCCTCTGGTGGCGCCGTGCTATGCCAAAGTTGCCTTCGTGCATGGCTTTGCGTCGAATGACAGCATACACCGTCACTTCGGCGAGAACCCGGTAGTTGGTAGTCGCAATAAGTGGTCTGAGGAAGCCCGTTCATTCCTCACTTGCGAAAATATCAGATCAGGAGAACAAAGCTACTGAAACTACGCCTCGCTTAGTTTCTACTGTACGCAACGGATATGCCGGGGGACTAACGCCAAATAAAACACACACAGAACGAACAGTCTTATTCATGATACATAGGCCTTGTGCTTGTATCTGCTCGGAATTTTGGAACTTAGACTCTGATGCCGGTCGAGCTACTGGCATCGGCGACATGCGGGCACAATATCGTGGTAGCAGCCAATTCTCCCACATTTATTTATACGAACCAAAGACTTAGTGTTCTCGAAGGTGCTGCCACTATCGTGGGTCACGGGTCGATCGAAGAAAGACTCTCTTTATCTTGTACGGCACTTACATCGCTCATCGCCCATCGCCCCATCGCCCATCGCCCATCGCCCATCGCTCTCTCCCGTCAGCAATAGAAAATTCCAATGATCCTAATAGTCAGGTTCTGTAGTACAGCATACGCCAGCGGTTACATTCGCTAGCGTTTCCTGCCATCGTTGCATTCCCTGTGGGGGTCTCATTCCCCCAGACTTACAAGAATCAGTTGGTTACTGCTGCTCGGTCACCGACTGCTTACTACCGGTTCACAGTACGCCAGCAAGAGGGTGCTAGTGTACGACGAGCGCCTGGAGCACGTGAAACCCGGCCTATTTGTAAACGATGCATCTGCATCGCGGATGACGAGACAGCTATTCCCGGCTACTGGTAATCGGATGCTTGCTCCCTTTTCGCGCCGCGCCTTATCTTGCTTGCATTTCCTGGCATGTACAGTATACTAATTGCCTCGCCGTTGCCTTACTTTGGCCCAACAGTTGGCCAATCCTTGTTAGGTAGGTACCTACCTACCTACCTACTCAACTACCTATTTCGTCGTCATGTTTTTAGACCACATTGCGTTATATCGGGACGCTAAATTCCATGGAACAAAGTAAATTATTCTGTTGCATATGCTTAGCACCTCCTGGGTACTGCTTGGCGGTGATAGGGTTTTTGACAAAATTATACCCTAGACTCTATAATAGAGGATAGGAGCCTGACAACACCAGCCAAGTTCCGGTCCAAAGCTTCCTCGACGGACTTGATCTCGACACCTGTGTAATCAGTTTGATCAAGATGCCTAAAAATATCCAGGTTTTGCCCGGGATCTTAGGAGACATAAGGGTATATGTCAATCAAACTTAGACATTAAAAGAAGAAGAAAAGCTGGCTCCTTCGGCGATCAGTCTGGTATTCATGTCGTTGTTAACACTACCCAATACGTGTTCGAATAAGTTGTTATGTGGAAATGAGGCCAAGAAACTACGAGACATGTTATAGAGGGCACATGTTCATGTGTTAACTAGTGATCCTACTGATCTCTCGTGTAAGTCCAGCATGTGTGGTCCACAATGTTCTCGGTACGGGCTCATGCTCCAAACCCTGAACCATGGGAGAACATCGAGTTACTTTTTCTTCTCTTTCCGAGAGATGAGCCCTTCCACGTTTACTTGAACGGCCTTGCCTCCAGATGGTCAGAGGCCATGGTGAATCGTGGAGAGTTCTGAAACATAAGTAGGCGCTGCGTTGTGTTGCGTTGCATTCGAGGCTCAACATTGAACCTGAATCTAATATATGGCCGACCAGCCATAGAGATTATATGACGTATGAGGGTTCTATGGCCAGCACCTATGATTTTTGCCACTACTACCTGTCATATGCTGGTTTGAGTTGTCGACTATGACTTATCTCTCGCAATAGTAGGTATACATAAGTACGAAGAATGGGTTGGAGCAATGCAGGGTTCGGATGTTTCCTAGGCGGGTTCCTAAAATATATCCAAACAACTTATTGGCCAAGTCCCACTTCACCGCCAACGTGATACCATACATATGTACCCTTCAGCGTCGTCGGTTCAGGGTCCTGGCCTCGAACCTGGTACCTGTAGGTGCCACTGCCGCCGCCACCATTTCTTACGCAGTAACGGGCGCGGGCGCAACGCACCAATACTAATACTAGCACTAGCACCAGCACCTAAATATTACTGTGATAAAGGGGTATGCGATATCTCTGCTACCTAGGTATTATAGTATATCAGATTCATAATGGACAAGACGGGAAATTCATAACCTGCGACGAACATTTCCTGCTTCAAGGGTTACTTTACTGCACATACGGTAAGTAGTACATACAGCTTGAAGTTCGGTCGTTCCCCACAGGGTCCTGCTGCGAAAGCCACAATAACCTAGGACACCACGGGTAACAGGCCCGGGAAACAGTTGTCACTAGCTACTGTAGCAGGACGCTTCAAGCTAGTCCACCGTCTTTCTCGGGCTGTTCGTCCGCTATGGGCACCCAGAGCAGCCACTCGCTTGGTTCCGATAATTGGGGCACTCAGGCTAAAATGGCATTCTTACTAGACCGATACCCGGCGCAGATCTGATGGAGGCCACTGCTTAGGCGCCGGGGACCCAACAACGGACAATCTACCTACCTACTGTACCTGCTGTACCTACCTTCTTACACGTCAATGCGAAGTATTTCTTCCACGCCCAGTGGGAACGCCTGAGTCGTCATAACACGTCCTTTATGCATCACTGGCGCTCGCGTGCCACATCTGTCCAGTCCTTGGGTCTGTTAAGCACTGGCTCTCACCTACCTACCACAGTAAACATGAACACTACAGTACAGTAGATAGGTAGGTAGGTACACTAGGTAGAGAATGCGCACGAGGGCAGACACGAGGGCAGGAATCCCTGCTAACGCCTGCGTAAGTACATACGAATTTCCAAATCCATCCTAAAGAATCATCGCTCGCATCACATCACAAGTCACCACCGCCGTCAGTCCTCTAACCTTAGGCAGTTGAGAGCAGTTCGTTAGGTAGTGACCCCGGCCCTTACGCCAGGCGAGATTCGCTTACAGTATATGCTTTGGTTCTGGCCAAGATATTATTGACCTTAGCACACTGCACTTATACGGTAGTGAGTGAGTCGAGCTTATCTCAGAGTGTGAAGACCCAGGATCTGAAGGTGAAAAAGGTTCATTTGTCGGCACATTATTGGACTAAGACACACACACCTTAGGCCGGTTCTACACCCGAGGCGCACGCATGGCTCCATGTTCCTGTTAGGTACCGATCAGATGAACGGCCATCACCTTGTTCATTCGAACATTCAGCCACGCAACATCTTCATATAATCATTTGCTAGTTCATCGCGGCTTCGACTATAGCAGGTATCAGGTCGTCGATCCCTAGGGCGACGGGCCTTGCTCCTGGCCCCCATCCCGGCCAGGAGATAATGAAACTGCGGGTAATTATTCCCCATGCCAGCCCGCGAGGTACGTACGTATAATGCCTACTAATAGGTAGGGACAGCTGCTGAAGGATCAAGATCCCAGACCGCCCATTCAGCATAGACTAGTTGATTGCGAACCCTCTTGCAAGAGGTCTCGGCTAAACTACCTATTTCGAATCAATATCACCAGTCGGAAAGACATTGGAGGAATCAGTTCAAGACTTTAATTTCATTCATAGTAGGTTGAATGACTAGTTAAATTTCATGCCACAGAACAGGCTCGGGAAATGGAGGCATCTACGTATAATATGGCGATAGCTCTACAGGCCACCACATGGCCAACCTTCTCGTAAGTTTTCGATCTAAACGACGGCGAAACCAGAGCACTACATTGAAGATATGCCAGGATAACCCCAGCGATCGGCTTGCAACATCCCTATACCGGTCATGGCACCAGGTGCTACGTATCGCTACCCCGTTATTGTTGAGCACACCATTTCAGGTTTTTAATATCGGAATATTACCTTCAGGTTTCTGGCCTCCAATCGTGGTCTGGATACCCCAACCGAGATGAAGCATTCCCAAGACCGGGAAATCTACTGCTCTCTGCACTAGATAGATGAGACTCTGTAGCGAACTCCCCAACCCGGCGGTTTAGCTTTTCTCCACGACAGGATTCGTGTACTTGCCAATTCTGGCCGGCAACGTTACGACCCCTACAAATCTCCGATATATTGACTTGATTGTTGGTACTAAGGCACGTAAGCAAACGGTGCCCCTGTCACTCTAGGGGCCATTATTATTATCGCTATATCGCGATAGTTGTAGGCCGCAGCTTATCTTCTAATTACGTACGGTTGAAAAATATACAGTACTACCGCGGCCAGGTGGGCTGGTCCATGAGATCACAGGGGCCATTGTATCGAAAGTGGAAGGACCCCAGGGCAGTAACCAAGATCGAGTAATATATGACAGGCACACTTCGGGATATACTTGAGACGATACGGGTTATAATAGCACGCACGATGAATCTCTCAAAAGCCAGACAGCCATCCCCAGGTCTTCCCCCTAGCGCTATTTAACCAGGCCGAAGAACATTCGCGCTCTCCTGTCCTTATTCATATCCTGATATTGCCTTGAAGCCACTGCACATGTTAGCGCATTATCTTGGCATGGTCCTGTAAATGACAGCCTGAGAAACGGCATCTCTGAAAAACCTGTTTCGACCGACTCTCTCCATCCCGGGACCAAGGGGAAAGTATCGATATGGAGGGGGCGTCAGCCTAGAACAAGTGGACAGCGGGCTTAAATGAAATCCCACGATTGCGCGACATTACAATAGAACGGTAGTAGAACTCTTGCAGCCCTAGATAATACCCGGGCCATGAGACACATTGTGTTGCCGCTTCCCGGTTGAAGCCAGATGCCCCTCTTCCGCCTCTCACGATAGTTTCTTTCCGCGTTGATGACGACGCGAAAACTCGGAGACTGGGTATACTTGGATGGTCTTGAATGCTGACACTTCCGGCTGGAACGGTCGGAAATCTAATCACGCGGAATGTTGTAAATGCCTTCTGCGAGGTTTCAGGGTTTGGGTGGGATGACGATGGGCTGGCTGACGGCGTAGGAGATCACCACTTAACGTGTTCTTCCAAAAGCAGCATATCTAATCAAGTACCCGAAAGCCGACGGCATACTCTAGCAAATGTCGGATCATAGACGAAGTATTGGTCAGTGTATAACATTGTACCTTTCTCCCTATAGGATTCAGACAGATGACGCGCTCAATAACCAACCACTTCTCGCTTTCTCTTCTTTGGTGAATATAGTATCACGTGGGTAGGAGTTTATCTTGGGCAGTAAATCGTGGTAGTTAGTTTATTTCCGTGAAAGAGAAGTCATTAGAAAATGCGCCGGGACCCCGAAAGAGGGCAATCGAGACTCGCGTCGGTGTTATTCTCAACACATTCAAGATGTTATGCAATTCTTCCAGTGTAAATTGACTAAGTCACCCAGCGTAAAACGGTCAGTGCCTTCGCGCTTTGGCCTCACTAAACAGTTACTAAAAATGGTAGCTGGTTCCCGGGGGTTTCAGTAGAAACAATGGCCTAGACGCTGATAAAAGTACTGTCGAAGGCATCGTCTTGGGGTTCAATCGTTTTTGTGCAGAATTGAACCCACTCCCTGACCCAGCGTAACATATCCCCTTATTTATCAATGGACAACTTTCAGCAGTACTGTATATTTCAAATAGCTCCTCTTATAATCTTGTAGTAGTAACCCAAAAACTCCAAAATGGCCATGTTAGGCGATGATTGTGTTGCTTGCTCTTCCTCTGAACTTGAGCGATGGGAGGCCACCACCCTGATCACTTATAGGAGCAATGTTGTTGTGATGATAAATCTGCTGGCAGTTACGAGGGAGATAATAATTACTGTGTGAATTTCCTACTTGCTCTGTGAAATTGGGTAAGGGTGTCTATGTCCTTGGTTATCAAGTGTCAGCATGGGTGCCAGAAGGGATAGGAGGAAGATGTTTGCTGGGATTTATATCTGTTATAAGCAAAAATCTCTAGCTGTCATGACGCTGTAGAGTAGAGAACAATCGGGTACATATGCTAGTATAGCCACGAAAGGGTTTCCAGAGTCCTTCGCACAACAGGTGTTGAAAACATGGGCTTCGTACGAAAAGCGAGATAACTAATTAGATACAGAGGCAACGAACAACTAAGCAAGCAATAGTAGTCTATCGTTTCAATCATAATAACAAAGATAACAAAATATCATACACTAATTAGGGATGTTTCTGTACGGCTAGTTGCAGCATTGTGAACGTGCGCATCTCACTACTGTCACGCCTTCTCTATACTCGTCTTAGTCTTAAGACAGAAAAAGGCTAGAGCAAGCAGCATATTTTCAACACCCCTATTTGAAGTGAATATGGATCTGTATAAATGTCGTTGTGCCTAATTACAAATAACGCGAACCTGGAGTGTCTGAAACATACCCAGGATTATACCTCAGGGTTGAAAAGGTTCATTGAATTGAGTGTGAGCCTAGTCCTCAACAAGTAGTTTTGGAGAAACCACAGTTATAGACGCTACATATGTGACAGCTAAACTTTATAGAATGTCTATTTTCTGTTTTGTTTATGGCACTTACGTAGTTGGCCAGGCGTCTCTAAGTATAGTCATTGCAAATTGTCGCAACTTGGTGACTTTTGATGGAGATTTGGTTACGACATAATATGGTGTGGGAAGCGATCTGAATACTGCAAATAGAATGACAATGATATGATACCAAAATATCTTTTTTTTAATGAAATTTAAGCAAATGGGAATAGAGTACATCTAGGAGGTCCATTGTAACTGATCTTGGCGTTGCAGCATATAGGAGATTGGTCAAATTGATATTTCATTGCCCCAAAGTCGGCCCAGAAAATCGGAGCTGATGATCTCATGATGAATTCATAATCGTGACGATCCCGATGACGTCGGAGCTAGCTAAAGAGGCTACATTAGATATATAGTATCCCCTTTTTATAACTCGTTCTTTAGATTCGTATGCTATTCCGATCTATACCTAACCGCAGCTTTGTTTTGACAGATTAAAAATTCCGAAGACACTCCCAGCAACCACGAGTCCGAAATTACAATGTCGTCGTCTACCGAAAACTTCCGGAAGATTGCCGAGGAGGCCGAGAGAAATCTCAATACCTATGAAGCTAAAACTGGTGCCCACAAGACTTCTCAAAATGACGAAGCGGGCGTCGACACAAGGGTCAAAAACCAGTTCCCAGGTGCCCAAGTTAGATGTGCGTAATTATCAAAACCATCTTCATGCTGCTTTGGTAACTTTTAGAAAACGAAATATATTCTTGAGCCAAGAGGGTGTCTAGAAGCATCTTAAACCCTCACAAGTCATGTTCTAAATGACGATAGCTAACCCCGAGTGTTGCAGACGGCCAAGATTTGAGCACAAACGCTGGCTACAACAAGCGGATTCCCCCCGAGGAGGGCGGCGAGCTCGATGCCCTTGGGCGGTAAGTTTTCCTAGTTGCGTAATTGATAATGACGTTCCTCCTGACTAAGAAATACTCACCAGTCAAACACGTGGTGAGCATTTCGAAGGCGTTGGGGGGCCGGAGCATAAGCTCGACCAGCAGATGCGAGACTTCGGCGGCTGCAACAAGTTCGACCCGACTAATAAGCGATGCCACGATATCGGTTCGAGATCGGCGGCTGACGAGACGACTGAGGTGTACGGCAGAGAGGTCATGTCCGAAGGCAGGGAGGCCGCGCAATCAAACATCGAAAGTAACAAGTCTGTGCCACACAAAGGCCGATATCCGGGTTCCGAGTACTATACTACGGAAGAGGTGCCTGGTGAAATGTCAGCAGAAGGTTACGAGGCACCTGCAAGCGTGACGGAGGCTTCGCGGGAGAGCGAGCGCTACAATCGATAAACTCTCCAGGTTATCGAGCAACTGTGTATGTATTGTATCAAAAGTGAAATATATGATGAATGTCGCATGAAAACGAGTGCTCAAACCCCTAGGTTAGTGATGATGTTATGTTCCGGACAGTAGTAGCAATTGGATTTAACAAGAACACGGCATTAGGGCAAAATATCAAGTCCTTAGCACCTGCTTGTTAGTTGTATAATGATATATAAATGCCTTGTTAGGTCGAGCCATCTACTACTCACCTATCCATAGTGAAGGTGTCCTTGAAGGGGGGGGTCTAAACATATCTCCCCTTGACCACAAACGAAGCCCACTGGATCACAGAATATTAATCAACTACGTCGAGTCACTAAGGAAACGCATGTGTTTTGTACGCTAAGGACCCCAGCAGTCAGGTACTCCAACACCATGTTGGTGAGGGTTCATATTGATGGGGGGTGTAGTGAAAAAAAAGGGCGGGAGGCATTTCAGAGTAGTCGACAACCACCGCACTCGAAGAAGGCTATTTGATCATATTGCACTTTGTAAACACGTATCCTTATGATTGATAGTATAGTGTAGGGGTGGCTGGTAGCGGCAGGTAAAGGTGGTGTGATAGAACGCCACATCCGCCATCACAATCAAGCTAGCAACGAGAAGCAAACAAACGCGGCTGCAAGTCTTATGACTTTGATCCCGAAGAGTTATACTCGCATATTATTATTTAATTCATATTTATAGACGTCAATAAGTCATCTCATCATTTCAAGCTGTACCTTCTGAGTTCCCGTTACCGACGTCACAGGACGATGGGACTCATTTTGTAGCCTGCACCCCATGGCGAAGCCAGTGCTGTAGCATCTTACTCACAATAGCCACCTGTGACAACTCAGGACAAGACCGGAGCGCATCACTATCGCTACAAGCCCGGTCATTCTCAAACTTTAGGTTCGACCCATAGCCCGCTGCGGATTCGCCGTACGTGGTCTCATAGTAATCCGCGAGCTTGATAGCAGGGAGTTTCTCCTCGGCGGCAGCGCCAAGTTCGGAGGCGCGAGCACGGAGGCGCCTCAACCACTCAGAGAGGTCGACCTCCTCGAACTCGAGCCCAGCCTCGCGCAGCACGGGCAGGAACCGGTCGTTCCACGAGAATGCGTGGGATGGCGTGATGTTATAGAACGAGGCCCCGGCAGAACCACCACCACCACCAGCGGCGAGCTTATCGGCAAGCTGCAGGACCGTCGCGGCCACCGTGTCGACGGGCATCCACTCGCAGCGCCCCTCGTACCCGTGCAGGCGAGGGAGGGCCCCGACCTCGGTCGCGCTGCGCACCAGCATGGGCACGTGCTCCTTCTCGTTCCAGATGCCGTTCACGCTGTCGGCCGAGATCTGGCCGACTCGCAGAACGCCGACGACCGCGGCGCCGCTCGCGCCGGCCGCCTCGCAGATGCGCTCGCCGACCAGTTTCGCCCGCGCGTAGCCCGTGCCCGCCGCGTGCTCGAGGGATTGGAGCGGGCCCTCGGGGACGCGCGCCGGCTTCGCCATGTTGAACGCTGTCGATATGCTGCTGATGAAGACGACGCGAGCCGGGGAGGGTGTTTCTGAGGCCAAGTTTAGGAAATTCCGCAGCCCGACGATCTGCGGCCTGAAACTCTCCAGGGAGATGTTGAAGTTCACCGGCCAAGCTGCGTGGATGATCAGGGTTGCCGAGCTCCGTAATTTTGCGTATTCCTCGGGGCGGAGACCCAGATCTGGGGCACCAAAGTTGTTTGTTGACAGGGCTACGAGTTTTGTCACTCGTGGGAGGTTGTTCCCGGACAAGGTGAGCCCTCGCTCCTCCAGAGATTTTGATATCCGCTCGAATGCATTGTCGCCTCGGACAAGAGAGTACACCAATGCCACTCTTGGATCGTCCAGAAGCTGGCTGAGCACATGAGCACCCAGAGCACCGGTTGCGCCGGTAAGGACCTGTGGTATGATGTCAGCTACAATCTTTCGCGAGGCTCAGTCGTGATGCTTACGACAACATCGCCCTTCGGCTTTGACTTCTGGGCTGGGAAGGTGCTGTACTCGGTAATGAGCTCTTCCATCTTTGCAATCTCGCTCTTCTCGACCGAGTGCCCGTTCTGAAGTTTCTCGCCCATTCGCATTGAGTACAGGACTTCTGCTAACTTTATGACATTGCCGGCGTCGTAGACGGCATTGGTAGGAAGCGAGTGCCCACCGAGATCAAGTTCGTGCTGCAATAACCTTCGCAGCTGTGCGGCTCGTAAGCTATCAACACCAGCAGCAAAGAAGTCGCTTTCATAATCCGGTACCTCGATGCCAGCATGTTCGCGGACAACGCGGAAAATGTAAGCTTTCAGGTCTTCCAGGCTGAGTTGCTTCTTCGCTACGCCATTCGTTTGTGAGTCGTTGTTGTATAACTTCTCAATCTCGTCCTCGAATTTCCTGTACGATGCTGCACGGATGATGTTGTTCTTGTCGGTTGCTGGGTATTCGACATCAGCTGCGAATGGTACGATCATGTCGCGGGTGATGCGTGCATGTTCGTCCATGACTTCGTTTGCAGCCTCGATCATTGGCCAAACCGCATCGATAACCTCGTCATCAGACAAAGCGGCGGCGGCGGCGGAACGGAACAGGAGCAAGCCGGGCACGAGGCGATCATTGCCCACCATTAAGCCATCTCGTACTAACGGACTCTCACGGACTGCACCTTCCATGCCCAACGGCAATATCTTCTCGCCGTTCAGCAAGGTGATCCTGTCATCGTCACGCGCTATATACTTCCAGGCATTCTCAATCGTAGGGTGAGGTACAAACAAGTCTCTCGAGTGAAACGAGCCTGGAGGATCATCCGAATTACTAGACGACGACATCAATGCTGGATGCGACTTCAAGTATACAGCTTCATAGACCCCTTCTCCAACCTTCTTGAACTGCATATGGGGGCGAAGGCTTGCGTACGGCCGGATATAGACCCACGAGTCGTCACCCGCCTCCCGGTATATGGAGTCTCCCATGTGGCCAACTTCGGTCCTAGGCTTTTGGTTAGCAGAAAAGTACCGTGGAGAAGAGAGGGGCACGCACAGTCCAAGGATCACACCCAAGTTCACGCCCTGCTGGACTACTCGGTCGCCTAATTCATCAGGAGTTCGCGCGCCGGCGGCCGTCACGAATTTGCAGCGTTTCAACACCTCGATGCCATCCTGTCTCTCGGCCATGAGCTTCAAAACATAGGGGACGGTGTGGCAGATTTCAGGCTGGATCTCTTTCAGAGCCGCGACAAGGTGCTCGGCCGTCAGAGGCAGATCCGCGTTGTAAAGATGCGCCGTTTTCCGCATATACATAGCTTGGAAGGATGTAAAAAGGCCGTGTAGATGATACCACGGCAATGCGTTGAATGCCTTGCATCCAGTTCCGAAGTAGATGTTGTTCAGCACACTGCGGTGAGAGAGTGCCAGTGGCTTTGGGAGACCCGTGGAACCCGAGGAGTGACCAAAAAGTGCCAATTGGGCGTGCTCGGCCTCTATATCTGCTATAGGTCGGATAACCGGCTCCGGGGGACTGCCTGGCTTGTCAAACTCAGCTCTCGTCGGCATGGGAATAAAATGAAGATCCGAGCGGGCTTTCTTGAGGCCATCTATTGTCGCCGTGATGCGAACGGTGGACCCAACAATCAGTGTATCGCACTCTGTCCGTTCCATGAGGTTAAGACAAGCCAGCTCGCTGAGGCGGATGGAAACGGTCAAAACCCTGCAGCCCAGTCGAGACAGAGCGAATAGCGTAATGATGTACGAAAGATCTGAAGGGGCAAATAGCCCAACGGTCTTTCGCGAGTTCATCTCGAGGCCGGCTTTCATCAAAACATGGCATGTCTCGTCCACCATACGATCGAGTTCCTTGCCGGTGAAGAGCTCATAATCGGCAGCCCGATCTTTATACCTAGGATAGCCCAGTATGGGAACTTGGACGTCGTCCTTTGCCCGCACACGGATGAGGTCGTCAATCATCCATGGCTTACCGAACTGTCGGATACGATCCTCGATTACTTCGGCTGAGATATTGGCCATTCTCAACTCTTTGCCTGGAATACGTTGCGGCAAGCCCCTAAATGTGTTTATGTGCAATGCAGTGGCCCGGGACGATTTGTTAGGTCGACGATGACGCACAGGCTTTTCTCACGTCTCTTTTCTGACAAAGGGTTAGTGTTCTGTGCCAACAGCCTAGTTTAATGAAAACATTCCAATTGGGATGCTGGGTTGAGGCTATCCCATCGCTAAGGCTGCAAGGAGAGCCAACAGTCAGTCAGTCAGCCAGCCATTTTGATAGACTTACCAAACTACTATAATATGCTATAAGCTTGGGAATCAATGTTTCTAGTATGTCTACTAAGCTATACAATCTCATTCATTACCCGTGTTAAGCTGAGGCTTTGGTGAAAAGAAAGTACGTATGTCATCTTTGATCACCTCTTGTATAGTGAGTGACGCAGGCACCCCCATTCATGCTTAGTTTGACATGCCATGCTACAGTATGTTACATTGTTTATCTCTCACCTCACCTACAGATAGCTTCGCATCTTACCTGGCAGAGTATCCTGGCAGGTGCATTCCGGGCTTACAAGTACAGTACAGTAGGTCATAAATCGGTCCCGTATACTGCTTCCAAAGCACGAAACGTCGATCCACTTCCGCTCAAAGGATCGATCCCAAACGGGCAACTGGCCTATTCTGGATCCCCTTTCGGTTCATTGCATCCTCCTCTGAATACAGTACTGTACAGTAGTACAGGAGGATCACCTGGTGACTGTTTCGTACATAATTGCAGATACTTGGATTGACAAATGAATCATCACTAACCTATAAGATAGGTCAGTTATTTAGCTGTGTATCTGCTATAAACCTGCCGGACTCATCGTATACTATGTAGAGGCATGGTCGCATGGCGGTCCGGACTTTGGCGATCTCTTCTGGCTAGGTTCCATGGTTCAGCCGACTGTCCAACTCCAGATTCGACTTTCTTTCCCCAAGATGACAAGGCTTGCGATACTGAAATTGGATAGTACACAGCATCTGGCAGCATCGTGTAAGACTCCACCACAAAGACTCCATCATAGACTCCATCATAGACTGTGACTATCAAGACCCGAGAAGCACGGCATATGATGATATACACACACTAACATACACTAGCATGTGTTGCTCGTAAAGTACTGTACATACCGACACTAGTCGTCTACCATACTAGTATAGTATGATACTACTGTACTGTACCTAGTATTACACTAGAGTGTCTAGTTCAGTGGACAGCAATATGTAAGGGTTCTAAAGACAGCGGGCCGAGGGAGTCTAAACCCGGTTCCTTTCAGACAACCGGTGACCCCGGATGTGACCCCGCCAGGGTAACAAAAGCTTCGCCTTGGTTTGAGAAGGGAGGATATGTGACAGATAAACGAAATGATATCGCTAATCCTAGCAACCCACATGCAGGCATGGCATGATCTTCTTTTTGGCTACCTTGTATACCTGATATATGATATCCCACTATAGTTGACATATATACTACAGTAGGTACACCTCGGGCACCGAGGTGCTTTGTCCGATATCGTGGAGTTTACCTACACAACAGCATAAAGTTAGGTGATACAGCAGGTAAGGTAGTGTCATGCGGTATGTGGTAGGTATACTACAGTAGATAAGTAGGTAGACCGAGGGGCCGGGAATAAGACGAGCCAGTCAGCCAGCAAGGATCTACCCGAATCCATACTCCTTCTGTCTTTTGCGATATCCACTTGCCCCCGACACTGAAAGCTTAGTCGAAGCGCGGCTGCAAGTCAGCAACCTGGTGTATGGTCGCGGCGCAGACTGAACAGGTTTTTGGTACACCAAGTAACGGTTATTATAGTTCTTCGGACCAGGTGTAGGCCAACGATGGAAAGCTGCAATACAGTACATGATCTATTCCCTTGGCAACCGACCTAGGTTATCTCCAAAGAGGGATAAATAGACGACCTTGTTCGAGCTTGTACTGAACAGTCTGTTTAACCCCCTCCCCCCCCGCGCGCTTGATAACCCCCACTACGAGTAATTTCCTCCGAACCCCCCTTGCAGGGACTGCAAGGACTAGACTAGCGACATACGGTAGAGGTCAAATAGAGACTTCACGACTATCGTGTCCTTGCTATACTATATACAGGATGATTTGCAAACCCTTTCGGACGAACCAAAGAAATCTAGCTGAATCTGGTGGTGAAAACATCGTAGTGCCGCTAAGAAATGCTGAAACGGGACATGTTTTGATATACTCTTATTATGTACATTAGGTACTCCTGATACGTGAGTACGTAGTCTTGCCTTTGGTAAGCAGGTTATCAATTACTTCGTTGACAGTTATCGGTACTCGCTCGTAGCATAATCTGTCCCTGCCATGTGTTGCCGTGATGGTGGAAATCAGACTTTCCATTCATTTAGCGATTAGATAGGTTTCGCGCAAGATGCGCAAGATTGCTCGTTCTGTCTGTCTTATTATAACGTACAGTCTACCCCCTCCCAAACAGGTCCCCCAGCTTCTTCAGCTTCGGTGTCCACCAAAATACTGATTGGCGGCACCTTGGAGACGAACTCGGTTGTTAGGCGTCGTGACCTGGACGTAATTTCCGCCGGCGGAAGATTCGGGGTTGGCGTCGATTGACATGTCGAAATCCTTCTGGACTACTATATCAGAACGAGATAGGGGTTCGATCTTGTCGCCGTTCGGGGTCGTGTTCGTCAAAGGGATTGCATTGCCCTGTATCGTCAGGATCTCGGTGCTCGAGTTATCTGCCTCATTCTCGCGGCTCCTGCTCTGTAGCTTGATATGACCCGATCGTAATCCCCCCTTCGAAGAAAGATTGTATTTTGGTGTTGCTCCTGACGCATCCCGAGTCCCATCAAATTTAAACCACTTGAAAAGTAGCGGACGAACTGCCGGTAGGTTCGCGCATATGAACCCTACTTCGACTTCGACTGTGCTCCAGAGACCGCCTCCAACATTTGTGAAGCTGAAATCATGCGGATCAATCTGCGTGACTGCGACAATTCGGAATATACTAGCAACGACCACACTATTGAAACAACGCGTGAGCGATCGCGAACGAGGAAGCGTGCGGACATTATACTTACAAGGCACCAAGCAAGAAAAGGAAACTTAAAGACCACTTCCTGCTCCTAGATGCTTGTAACTTCCAAATTATTGGGAGCGGAAGGCTGAGTACGGCAACATCACCAAAGACGTTGATTATAGCAGAAGCCAAATAGAAAGCGTTCTGGTGGATACAATGACCTGGGGTATCGGGCAGCCAGAACCTTTGTAGCGGGATGCACTGGAGAAGGAAGGTGAAGAAATTAGAGAGAAAGATGCCGGTGGATATGAAGGTAACCACCATGGCACCCAACCGAAAACTTGCGGTCCTCTGAAATACGCGCCAGTAGAAAAGGAGGATACCAATCTTGACGGAGAAGACGCCGAGGGCCCATATCAACATGTACACCCAGAGGAGCTGGCCACGATAGTCGTTAGTTGGCAATCAGTTTTAACACAGCATCGTGATATGCTCACCTTAACAAACATGGTAGCAGTGGCAGGCGGCAGATCCATTTGGTGAACTCCTGAGCCATATACCAAGCCAAGGAAATCGAAAACTGCAGCACTCCAAGTCAGTTACTCCCATCTTGAGAATGATCTAAGTGTGTATTATGGGCATGGAAGGTTTCTGAGACATGTTTACAACATGAATAGAGATCGAAATAGGGCAAAACAACAGGCCCAGAGAATAACTCACTTGACATAGTAATGCATACTGCCATAACCCAAAACATCCTGTCAACAGAATCAGCATAGACTCAAAACCCCTTCCCGTGAAGACAATTCATCTTACCAATAATCGTCCAGCCATAGCCGTGCTCCCGTCGCGAACCGAGCCCAGATGCGCAGCCCAAATGATATAGACGATAGGGCAAGGAGGGATATGACGACACCAAGCGTCAACTGGATATTGTGCTCTTCTGCTGCCGACCTCATTTTGCCTTGCCAGTCAACGCCGAACTCTCCTGGATATCCTGCGTTGTCTGGTGGAAGTGGAAAGCGAGCGTCATGGAGTTGAAAGGCGTTCTAATCCTCCCTGGACACCAAGATCGAGAGCTTCTACGCCCAGCCGCCGATTCATATACTAACTAATATGGTTTGTGGTTTTACCTGGGGGGGGGGGGGAGGTACAGGTCTGTGGAAAGGGTTCAAAGTCTGATAACTGTCTAAAGGTCTTGGTACGGCCGGATGGGATTCGAATGTACAGGGTACTTTACCGGGGAGGATTCCTTCTCTGTAACTTCTACGCAGACAAGTGGCGTCGGATGTGGTCCGCGTGTAGGAGTCCCCGGTAATATGCGTGATATTTCTGGGCGACAGACGACCAATTATATGATACCTAGCCGCACCTGCGTTTATTACAATTTATGGGCAGCAGAACCATTCTACACTACGAGAAAATCGCAAAAGAATGTGGGAGATGATGGTGGTTTTTAACCTTCCGCATCCGTCTCTCGGGCAGGCATGAGGAGACCTGGCTGATCTAACGAATCATGAACGGACGACAGCCCTGTTTGGCCTTGAACCTGGTGAAATTCGAGCCGACCAGTTGATCCATGCAGAAACAGCGTGCCATCGGCTGATCCTGTCCATTTTTAGCCAAGATGCTATATACTCTATGCCGGAGCAGACCATCAACTAGTAGTACCTATAGCACCGGTACGCAACCTACTGTAGCGAGAGCAAAGGGTAGCATGAAAACGAGAAGGGCAAGGACAGGACCTGCGCAACTGCAGCTAATTTACCTAAAACACACGGGTGTGGACGACTATGGGGGCTACCCGTACAACAATGACAGCTGCTCTGCTCGGCGAGATGGCATTCCTCATGGTCCTTCTTTCAGCTTCTACAACTTGTGACGAGTAACATACAGTACAGTAGCATAGATGACCAGAATCTGCACGACGGCTGGGTTTTGAGGAATCTTGAGTCGCGAAAAGGAGGATCGGAATGCTGGCTGTCGTCTCCAATCTCTCATGCAATACAACGCGACCTATCAATATCCCAGTCCTTGCTCTACAACTGCCGGAGGCCCCGTTTCTGGGCCAACTTCTTTACCGGTTGAAGAGGCAAGGAGAGACATGAGGGGTGTTCATGGATACCGAGCCTTCTCTTCTTCACCGTGCTTGCTAGTCAATATCAACGACGTTTTAATTTTGCTTGTTGCATACTATAGGGCGTAGAGGGCATATAGGGCAAGGGAGCCCACAAAACGAGGTTACATGTCTGGAACGTTGTAGGCATATAAAGTCGTATTCAGCAACGGTGGTGATACAGGGTTTCTTTTTACACTACACTACTGTATTCTCCGACAGGTGATGTGCGTTCCGGCGTCACACTTCGGAGAGCATGATAATGGGAAAATTGCGGTGTGACGATGGTTCAACTTCTAGTAGCACTCTTCTATCAATTAGGCAACATTCGCGAAGAGGTGAAGAATGAAGAAGGAAGAAGGACCCGATGGCCTCAAGACGTGAGTGATACCTCAAATGTGATGGTACCTCTACACCCAATTCGCCAGTGCGACTTATACGGTAGTAGCAAGGTAGTAGGTATAATATAGACGAAGCATAAGCGAAATTTTAACAACGGAACGAGTTGAAATTTTGCAAGGTAGAAAGGGGTTGAGGAGAAACAAAGATTTTATCATTTGCGTCTCAAAATGGCGATTTGTTTGGCTGTCCTCGGTTTGGGGGGGGACAGGGGTACGTCGTTTCAATCATTTAGGCCCTTTAAGACTACATAGGTAGTATACAATAGATGTATTTACTGAATTACCTCAAGTAAGTATATACATACTGTAGGTAGTTAAGGTTACATTTTCGGTCAGCGCTATCTTACCTACCTAAATGAGGTATAGTTATAGTAGGTACCTAGGATACAGGATGTAGGTAAGTACTGTAGGTAGACCTAGCGCGTCTGTGCGGCTGTTGATAATTACCTACAGTAGGTACCTGACAGTAGATAGCGGGCCCCCGGCTTGGCACAAAGCTGGTTATGTACTGGTAATGCCCGTCAGTCAGGATTGCTGCATCCTGGTGGGTGCCTCCTCATCATCAATCACAGTACAGTACAGGACTTGTAGTGTAAGTAAGTACACTACTGAAGATCTCGAATGGCGAAATGTTCCGCCAGATAGATCGGATTATGCCAGCATGACGTGCTCTACTGCAATAAATTATTACGATCTGTTGTACCTACCATGGTTCTATACTACATCGGTGGGTCGGTCACTTTATCTCTTATAAAGGACCTTTGTCCTCACCTTCTGAAATCTCACAGATAACAAGTGACAGAGCCAGATCGATGCGACACGTCCTAAGCAGGCCGACTCATTCGCAACCTACAAGCAAGGGATGGAATCTGTGACTATCATAGAGCATCCTTGACTACTTGATCGGTATGTATCGGTTCAACCAGTCAGTCCACTCGGCTTCATCCGACCAACCCTCTTCGGAGCTAGGGAGAAGCAACCTTGAAACATCTGAAAGCTTTCCATGGCTGATCTGGCGCTACGTGACCGCACCACCACAACCCTCTTGCGTCAATCTAGCCAAAGTGGTGTGTTCATTGTTAGGGTTGAGTGGATGGGACCTAATCAACTCAATTCAGGCCAGATTTGTCTTCAGCGTAATAGTACGCCAGACCCCATTCTCTCATTAGCAATTCGATAGCACGATTATGACGTGGTCGGCTTGAGTTGAGGCCGCCAGCTTACCGTCACGCTTGGGTGAACCGCTGACCTTGCGTCAGGATATCACCTCTGCCAACATCATGTTCGAGTTGTCGAGTTATCATACGGCCTCGATCCCAGGACAGGAAGTGACAAGCCAGCGTTTGCAAGACAAGAAGGATGCGCTGTCGAATGCTTCATCCCCCCTCACGTCTAATTACGTATTCTCGTGAGTGATGAAGACTGAATAAGGAAAGCTTCGGTTCGATTACTGCCAACTGGTTGGTATGTGGTAATGAAAGTCACTTTCGGGAGAGCACAGCATTCCTCGTTCCCAAGGACTTTTCGCTGTTGAAACCGATCATGTGAGCGTGTAAAGAAAATGCTTCTAATAATACAGAGAGGCATGAAGGCATCCTTGTTGTCAAGTAGAAAGAACTCTACTGGTAGAGTTTCACTTACAGGCTCACATGAAGCTCCCCTCGGCCAAGGACTTCCGATGGGTACTTCTATCTGGGAGTCTTTGCTGCGTACCAACATCTTCACGGAGCACCGTCGGCTGTCGTTGAGACAGGCAGTCTTTCGCAGCTGTGGCTCCAAGAGCCCTCTACCGTCCCGATATCTAGAATCCAATGCACGTCGTCTCGGCTGCCTATGCAGTGTCGTTTACCGAATAGAGACGAGATCGTGTTGCAGGTGAGGATCCGGAAGCGATACAACGATAGTGACGCTTTCCCGTGTCTGAGCTTGGATAACTCAACCCAAACTATTGTACTAGCATCTAGGTGCGCTCGGTGCGTTCTGTGCCTATACCGAGTCTATGCTTCGATAGACTCCCCAACCTGCTCGTTCATCGAGCATTCAAGGCACCGAAACGTGCATCAAATTAACGCTTCATATGCAGGCTATGTTACTGGATTAGATGGTCGGGTCGCCTTTCCAATCTTTCAAGGTGAATATTCAAGATGAACGAGATCGGGCTTGACTTCGAAGTCACCAGCATGTCTACTGTATTGAATCTGATATTGTTCGTGGTCGCGATGGGACGAGCTTCGAGCGCAACGGTGAGAGATGGTATATCATCGCTGGCTGGGTTTCGTATTGCAACAAATTGGAATCAAAGAAGAGTCTGTACTGGGTATCTCTATATTCGTTTTAGGTATGGTTGTGATATTAGTCCTTACAGACCGGAAACCCTAAAATACGGACGGTCGGAGGAACACAAAAGAATCGGCTGATTCGATTTTTCATAAACAACTTTACGGATGTTGCCCGTCACTGGTTAAGGGCAATGAATGATTGCACCATGTCTGCATATTTCTTAGTCAGTGGGGTTGGTGATATTAGATGGTCATGAACTTACCTACACGGCGCCATAGCTTAATAACCAAACCTCGCTAACAAGGGACGAGTTGCTAGAAATAGATGGATCAACGCACGATACGTTTAAGCTTACTTCAGTGAGTGGAGGTTGGCGCCACCTTATCACAACTTGACAAATACCCACAAGCCGTGCTAATAAAAATAGGGTTCTGATAGGGTGTCGCCCTGGTTCATCACTCGCAGCTTGCGTGCGGTGTGCTGCGGTGCTCGAGTAGATCCGCGGGCATAGTTGCCTATTACAGCTGAGACTTCTCCCAGCCAGGAGGGCCGGTTAAGCTTACTGTTGCATACAGAGGGATACATGTCGCGTGCAAGGCCGCTCAAAGGTGCTGGTTGCTGGTAACGTCTCAGGTGTTTCTCTACACGTCCTATAGACCTTGTGCTCGAACTGGTTATATCATGATATATCGCTTTCTTCATCCTTTCGCTCGCCAAGCGGTATTTAAGCGTCGCCCAGCCGGCTCCCCCAGAAACAAGACTTTTGGCTTGACGACGGCGCTGAGCCACGGCGGGACAAGACCGACTAAGACAGTCAGCCCGTAAGCTTGCCCTCGCTACCCGCCTTGGCCTTTGCCTTGGCAGTAGTGTGGATGTGGAGGGCTTGACATCTTGGCACGCTGTGATCTTGCAACGAACCCTGCTCTTTTGTCCTGCCAAGCACCAATATACTGGTGCATTTTACATTTGAACAAGCACACTAAATACATTGTGGCTAGATACGGAGAAATCGAATTACACGTATAATCCCTTGTTGACTACCACGATCACCGTCCATTACTTCAACTATCTACATTGTATGATGAGAGGATGAACATGAATATATATACCTACAAAAGAGGAAGTGAAGGGTGATTGACAGAATATCCGACCCTGTCTATGCCAGAGATAACGGCCCTCAGCTGATACGTTCTTTGAACCGTTTGAAGCCGTATCGATAGGAGAAGAGTCAGTGAGTGCACTACAGTACCGGTACAGTAGATTAAGTAAAACGTGTAACATGCCAGCCAGGTGGCTGTTAGATCCAACGGACTTCGTAACTGGAAGGAATACCCCGTGTGTACAAGGATTATTGCTTTCATCTCCGCTCCCCTCGCTCGATACATGGCGTCTCTTGAAAGTAGGTAACGACTCGGGCACCGCTTACAGTCTAGTCTGTGCTATCTATGTACACAACCAGGAGACGCCGGCATGCATTATCTCATCTTAGTATGTATCGACGGTACAGTAGATACACACACTACGACTGTCAGCACACACAGGCATCCACACGTGGCTGTTGAGGTTAAACGTGGGCATATACGGGGGCTATTGATCAGTCTACTGGGTCGCACACTCTCGTCTACGAACGGTATTAGCAAGGGTAACTCACCATGGCATCGACGTGATATTTCGTCCACTCCTACTGGCCCTCATCCTACTCCACGTATCGTGTGCCCAGACCTTAGGAGGCGTTGTCATCCCCGGAATCCAGTCAGAGAGAGGCTAGGCCTTCTCGAGATTACTGTCAGATCCTTTTTATGGACGCAAGGATTACTATGGACCATGATCCTCGTTATGAGTCCAGCATCCCTAAGAAGAGCTGGGCAAGCTGAGAAGTCTTGGCCTATCACTGTGGTGTACTAAGTGGTAGCGTGTTTCTATTTCTCTCTACTCCCCCAAGAGGATCGCCATCTGACATTAAATACCATCTCCTCTGCCCCTCTCGAAGGTATATCCGGTCTCAGCTCACACTTGCCAACAAGCCCTCTAAAACACGACCTCCTCGTCGCAGAGTTTCTCTTCTTCGTCCTCGCCCGTAGCTAATTATTTTTTCATTCACTTTCCGACAGCTACTAGGGATTATTCTTTTCTTTCATCAAAATGTCTTCCCAGCAGGTTTTCACTGACCGCGACCTCGAGAAGCACTCCTCCTCGAGCATCGCTCCCGTCCAGCAACACGGCCATGGAAAGTCAAAGCTTGCCAGTGCCAACCCCCTAGGTCTCCTCGCCTTCGGTCAGGCCCTCTACTTCCTTTCCCTGTTCGAGTTTGCTCCCCGTGGCGTCACCACAACGAACATCGTCGTCGGTAACATGATATGGATGGGTGGTATTGCCCAGTTCATCGCTGGTGTCATTGACTTCTGCGCTGGCAACGCTGTACGTATATATATATATATATCCGAATTAGCTGCGGTATCAAAGTCAACTAATAATTTGTTTTAGTTTGGTGCTACTGTCTTCTGTGCTTATGGTGCTTTCAACCTGGCCTACTCTACCATCTTCATTCCCGGATCCGGTATTCTCCTTGCCTACAGTGACAAGACGACTGGTATTCCCAAGGCCGAATTTTCGCAGGCTGTTGCTCTTTTCGTCTGGTCTTGGTTCATCATTACTGTCATCTTCACGATCGGTGCTTGCCAGGCCAACTACGTCCTGTTCGGTCTTCTGTGCACAGCCGATGTCACTCTTATCCTGCTTGCCGCCGGCCACATGGTCAACAACGAGGCTCTGCTCAAGGCCTCCGGTGTCTTCGGTCTGATTGCTGCTGCCATATCTTGTGAGTTAGATCTTTTCCCCCTAACAAAGATATCTTGCTAATTGCTCTTAGTCTACGCTGCTGCCGCATATCTATACGTCGATGGTGTCACGCCCTTCACTCTTCCTCTTTTCCCCATCCGCAAGGACCGCATTGTCTAAATCGAATACGGTCTGCACTAGATCAGGAACACTCCTGATCCGGAGATGAGATACCCCGGGACTGTTTAAACCCCTCCGCTTACCACAAAACTCGCGACGAGGATGTACTATGTTGCATTCTAAATGATTTCGTAGACTGTATATAGACGTGTTGGAGGGCTAGTGGCAAGAACATTGATTATAGTATATACTAGTGGTGACACTACAATCCAACTTATTAACTTTAGTTGTCTCTGTTAACTTTCTCTACATTCCTTTTATGCAAATTAACGTTTTTAATAATCCATCTCGTAGAAATTGGTCCTGCCCTCGTCTGTTGTGATGGTCCAATATCGCCCAGTCTTTTGGGTGTGTATCAAACCTGGGGTGCGTCTTTCGGTCCTACAGTAAACAGATGTTTACTGTTCCGTGTAACAGGTTGCATTGTAGCAGGGGGTGGGCAGGTCCGGCAACTTCATTAGGGTCCCATCGATGCAACCCCCGACTTGCCGGAAGTTGGCACTCGAAATGTTTGGCTATGACGTGGAGGTAGGAGGGTAAGGTTATTAATTGATTTCTGTCACGATCGACACAAGTCAGTACCTAGGGAACCTTGGTAGAAGCCGTATCTCGCTTTAAGACGGTAGTGTACCTATTTGTAGTTTTCTACAAGGATCGTAATAGGGGTAGTCTAGTTTGTGATGTTAGTGAGAGTGAGAGGGAGGCGACTTCATACGGTAGGTAGGTATATTGAGTTTGTCCACTTTCAATTATCACCACCCCTGGGTTGACGTGTGGTCTCGCAGTTTGTTTGACTGTTGTATTCTAGATTCTAGAAGAACACTACTGTAAAAACTGCAGGAAGCAAGGAAGGAAGGCATTCTATTCTTGGAGGAAAGGGCCATACTGTACAGGTTGGCCAATGCTGGGCCACCTCACACATGCACCCTCAATACTCTATCACGCTGTACGTTGTACTGTAGTGTACAGTGGGTGCAGCGACAGGCATACCTTAGGTACTTATTTTGTGCCGTCACGATGGATAGACGAGCCCCAGTTGTGCGAGTACTGTGCACTACCTACAGTACCTAGACACTTGGTAGTATCGGCTCATACTTGAATGGGTTTAGACCCGAATCCTTTTCATGGTGGGTAATGCTTCCGACACCCGGCTGCCCCAAAGCAGAGTTGTTTTCGCAAGCCAGTTCCAACGTTTCGAATTAGGAACCTGCACAGAAGACTGTTAGTTTCGTAAAAACTCCGAAATCGAGATGAACCCGAGTAGATGGGAAGGGTGGCGGCGACCAGCAACCTCAAGCAGGCTTCAAACGCACATGGGAATCACTACCGCGTTCCCCTCTACCGACCGTGATCCTTGATGAATACAGTAGCTCAGTGATCCCGAAAGCCGCAAAGCTTAACTACGGATAGGTCGTAGACTAAATGGCTCGGCAAAAGCTGGGCATACGCATTCGTCGTAAAGGTCGATAACACTATTTCTAAACGATGAGACAGTGGTCCTCGTATACGTACTAGTAGAATTCCTTCAGGCTCAACCTCAAACTCATGCGCTCGCATTATGCTATGCTATGCTATGCTATTGGCATTATGTAGGACCGACTAGGGAACAAAAGAAGAAAGAGAAATGGAAAACTGAGACCCAAGACCTCGCTCCACAGGGCAGGGTAGTATCCAGCTGATAGGGGGACAAGGTTTGATTGGCTCCTACGGCTGCGCCGTGGCTTACAGCCCTGTTTTTTGCAGCTGGTCAACCTCGGATCCAACAAGAGGAAATCTAAGTAAGAGGAAGAAGAGGAAGAAACGGCGGAATCAAGGTGTGGCAAATCCGGAACGACGAATAGGTTCGGTGCGGCTTCCATGCGCAATGTGCGGCTCATGCCATTGCATGGTAGTCAGCTTCCAAGCGTGCCAAGGGGAAACGCTTGTTCAAGATCGCCCGCTCGTTCCATTGCCAAGTGATTTGTCAATGAGGAGAAGGCCTCGGTGAATTTTGACGGAGACGGGAAGTAGAGGTGCCGTTAGCGCCGAGCGAACCCTGAGCGAACGTCGGTTTGGGTTTGGCGCAATTTTGCGGAGGAGACAAGGTTCAAGGCATCTCGAGTTCTGTCCTACTGTACCTATGTGGATGATGAGCTTGGCTTGATGCCTTGAGTTCTGTATGTGGATGATGAGCTTGGCTCATGTGGTTTGGTTTGGTTTTGTGAACTCCTCGTGCCAGTTACGTAATGTATTTGATGAGGATACCTACAGGTACATATGTACGTATGTATGTATGTAACTCACCACTGCCCTTGGGTAAACCAACTAAAACAGGATATCAATAGGAGAGTATAGAAGAAAAAGAAAAAGTAAAAGGAAAAGGAAGAAAAGAAGAAGAAAAAACCAGAAAAGAAAAAGACAAAGACGATGGATGAGTTACAATACATAGTAACATAAACACAGGGAATGGAATTGGAGCGGTGTCAACGGCGACTTGTTATTCGTCAGGCGACTCATTAAGCTAATAAAAAAAATCTGCATGTGCACAACATCGCTTCATTCTCGTTGTCCTCCAGGGCGGCAGTGCCGATTACTACTGTGACGAGTGCAACTCCAACTTCCAACTCGCAACCTGGGATCCAAGTCTCGGGCACGGGAAGAAATCGGCGTCCGTCAGAGATACCTACCTAGTAGTACATAACAGTAGGTAGGATTCACCGTAAAATACGGTAGACTAGCTTAACAGGGAACATGCCGCCATACCACGTTCAATCAACATGCAGCGCCGCTAGTGTAGGAGAACTTCAGCCACATTGCTTGTTCGCCGTATCCACCACACACCCGCGATTTCCAAGAAGGACTAATGCCCTGGGCGCAACTCTGGGCAACGGGATGGCGTAATTTTTGCTTGGCCCGAGAGCCAAAAGCTTCTTTACAGTAGTTGAGCAAAACCGGGCTCACTTCGGAGAATAGAAGTCGGAGAAAAATACAGGTAAAGGGGGTAAAAGGAACACATTTTATTGATCTACCTGATGTGGCACAGCTTACTAGATACCTACCTACTCTACGTAGTATTACTTACTCTACCGGTACCTAGTCTCAGGTGCCAGGGTTACATTAGAAAAGGCGGTGATTCGAGACTGTAAAGGGATAATACCCCGACCTCGGGTAGTACCGGTATAGGTGATCTGATGAACCGCACAACCACATCAGGTTCGGGAACCCCAATAGAACCATTACTGGGCTGAGTACAGTAGGTCCTACTGTATATCAGCGGATGCAGACGCATGCATGATGAGTTGTTGGGTTGCTTCGTCTTGCCGGCGGCAAATTGTGGGAAACACTGCACACAGCAGCAGCAGCAGCACATGCATGCGCGTGATCCTATGGAGCTCAACTTATTCTGGGAGATGGCGTTGGTTGTCGTGGGGTTTTGGGCATGACAGCAGCGACACAACCCTTCCACTTGCAACAAAAGCGGCGAAGATCTTCGTCATGATCGAAACCCGTCTGCAGTCAGCGATGCTTCTACAGGTCTGTACAGGCCTAACGACTCGTCAACCAACGCCCCGTCCTAACGGTATGCGCCACATGTTGGTGAGCAACGGGCGGTGGCAGGTAGGTAATGCAACACATGGTCCTGGCGTCGAGGTGTTGCTGGCAGGTAGTGGCGTAACATCCCTACGCAATGGGAAGTAAAACTCTCACAACAAGTGTACGTAATCACGGGAAACGGAATTCCGAATTCCTTGTGACGCTCATCGGTAGCTCGCCACGTTGCGCAGGGATTTTTGACCCCGCCGGTCCAAGCTGGCGGTATTAAGCTGTCCGAGAACGCCGTCTTCAAAAGCAAAGGAGACTAGATCAAACTCATGTATTCTGTCTTGAATTGTGGTGTGGCTTTCTCAGATACGGTAGCCCGGCAGTGCCGGCTCCCTCTTCATCTTCCATACATACCTACTGTATCAGATGCGATGCATTGCGTTGTTGGTCCACCGAAAGCCACCAACTGTCCCGGTTGAGGGTGGTCCTATCGCCGACGTCGTGCATGATATATCTCTCTCTCCACACTCGTTGCGCGCCCAACAACTTCTAAGAACCAATCGACTGACTGCATTTTTCAAAACAGGGTCTGGTCCTGAACATCATGGGCCCCGCTATAACCATCTCTGGGACACCTGTTTGTTTTTCTACGCTGGGCCGAATAATGCGGTTTTGGTGATTACATTCGGCTGTCACCTTGATATTCCATCATCTCTCCCGGTTTCCAGTCTTCCAAAGAACTATTGGCTGCGTAGGCGAACGGACTGTGCATCCATCGGAAGAGGGTCATTTTCTGTCTCAAAAAATACGAATCTGGGGGGTCTTTATCAGTATAAGTTCATTAGCGCTTTGACTGACGGGTCGCCGGTTCGGTAGACGTCTGGACTGGCGCGAGGTTCTTCTCCAGGTGCGCCTTGCTGAGCGGGTTTCCCCTCCTGTCTTTAGATAGCAGTGTATACCGTCTCCTGGCTTTTCTCATCCGCTCGTATGACCATTAAATCTCCGGCAGGTTTATCGGCCATGATACCAAGTGGTGAATCCTCGGAGACCACAGCCGAGGTTCGAAACAGCGACCTCCCACGACATCACCTACTACAGGAGTCCAATACCACCCCACTGGTGAAATCAACCTGTTACCAAGGACATTCTCATACCCGATGGAGTCGGTGTTGAATTCGCTACCAGTCCGAAAACCCAAGCCATTATAGGTAATGTACCACATCCTCGACCCTCGATCTCGGCCGCTGAATCCACGTTCGGTGAGGGCCCTGACTTATAGCATAACGGCATTGGATGATCTGGGTGCCAATCGGTTCGTACGACGACAGTCGGCGACTCTCATTTCCCTGAGCTTCGTCTGAACGACGACAAGATGCGTAGCGATGTTATACAAGCCGAAGGACCGTCGAGAAGGGTACGAAAGCGATTGGCTATGGCGCCAGTGATGTAGGTAGTCGTAACAACCAATTCGTTCGAATTGTCATATACTGTCGTGATGTCGCATCCACCATACACTGATTCGGGCTCTTGTTCGAATAAAGGGTGAAAGGTTTGGGATCTGGAGAAAGTCAGAGCCGAGCAGTCCTTACTGTACTCGTCTGATTAAGTATTGTCATCTCGGAGAAACCAAACACCGGTTTCCACTCACCTTGAGTTTTAGCTTCCGCTCTTTCGCGTCGTGGTCCTTCTCGGCCTCGCGATATTGCACTCGGCACCCGAGCAGCAAATGTGCAGGCTGGTTTAATTGGATGTTAGGCTTACCAATTGAGAGCTGCGGGGGTGTCTACCTAGGTACCTAAGCATCTATAATACCGATAATCGCGACACACCCCGCCAAAGCACACAGGACTGCGTACCTACTTAACCTTAGACATCTACAGTACACCACTATCAGCCTAGTACGATTGATCCTCAGTGTTTTGTTATCTTACTTACTTAAGTAATGACCATGCACCCAAGCTCCTGATGTTGAAGTCTCGTATTGTCCAAACTTCCTAGTCAGTTAAATGCTTGGCAGCAACGCTGTTAGCCGCAAGTAGCAATCCGGCTCATGACCTGTATCACACCGCCGAGGTTCATTCCAATACGAAAACATCAACGGCTTCGGTGCCTAACCGAACAGACCACTGGAGGCCCATTTCCTGCCATCCCAGTGTACCTAGGTATCACGGCTCTAACGGCTTTAATTTTTACAATGTTGGATTTTTCAACACGACACGATATGGCCAGATGTTATTGAAGCTGTGGAACGATAGCGGCGGCATCTTGCTAACAGATTGTTTGAGCGTTCGTGATGTTCATTGGCAGCTATGACGCAAAAGGTATAAACCCTGCATTTATGAGCGGTTCGATCCGTGATGTTTCTGACGTCCCATTGCATATACGAAGAGCCTCTGCATCGCTTCCCATGCCAGAGACACGGCTAATCTCGAATAGTCGAGATCTTTTAGGCTCTGGTCCTCTCGTAGTTGCTCTTTTGGGCATGAGTTCGCTACTGCTGTAGCATAATCAGAAATTAGAGCAATAGCGAGCTGCTGATGTTGTCATAATAGTTTGTTTCCCTTTGTGCTGACGCCATGTGCCTAAACCACCACCGTCTGCAATACACCGGTAAGTAGATCTCCACGTATTGCCGTCCCTCTATTTCCCCGCCTCACTAAGGTTAGGTAGTCTAGACTAGACTAGTTCGTGATGATCGCTGCCGAATAAGTAATCCACCAAAGGTTTGAATGATAGCTAGAACTCGTGACAGTATAAATAATGTACCATCCCCTTCTTTCCTATCGTCGTTATTGATCGCCTCAGGACATAGACGACATTGACAGCCTGAATCTACTCTCCAACAATATCACATCTGCATTCTCGTACTGGTTACCCTGGCGTCACAATGAAGTTCCAACTATCAGCTGCCCTGATGGGCCTTGCCGCTACGGTGGTTTCCGCTCAAGAGACGCAGAGTGGCCCCTTCAACCTACGTATTAAGGGCACCAACTACAGCAGCGAGATCAATGGTAAAGTTCCGATGAAGAAAACACCAGCCTTTGAAGAGTTCGGACGCTGACATCAGATACCAGGACTCGGTTTCAGCTGCCACACGGGCGCGGGGATATCTGGACTGTGCTACGCCAAGGTTGACCAGCCAGATAATTCATACTCCTACGCGTACTTCTTCAACTACACGGGCTTCAACCAGGTCGGCGACAACGAGGTTGGGACCTTGGTTTGGAACCAGCCGTACACCGATCAGGACGGCAACCTGGCGACCGTGTCACAGTCGATGGGCCTGATTTACTCGTCAACTAGCAATGTCGCGGCGCCCATGTTCGGTTTTTCGCAAACCGACTTCCTTATCGGATTCGATACCGAGGGAGGACTTTTTGGCTACAACTATTTCGACGACTCCAAGTTCATTGCTGGCCAGCCACCAACTGACTATACACCAAAAGCTTATTGTGAGTACCCATCTCTAATCCTCATACTCTTCTTCCCTTCGAATTCCTTCTGGTTAGCGCGTTACGGTCTATGAATGTGCCGCATATCCCTAGGTACTTCAACGAGAAGAAAGCTGCGTTCGTCAAAGCCGATCGCTATCATAGCCTGGTATTTTTGCTTCTCGTCAACAGAATGCGGTCTAAGCTCGATTTCACAATGCTGACCGGCCTTCTCGTAGACCAATGGGCCGTGTGCTGGCAATACTTTACCGGGTACTACTATCAGTCCGTGGCTTGGGTGCAGGTTGGTGCCCCGCACAACCCGACATGCGAGCCCGTCGAGATCACCAAGGTTGATGCTTAAGTGGGGATGAGAGCACAACAATACTATTATCATGTCGAATAGTGTATGATTGGTTGATGGGTGGAAGGATGAAGTATCCGGATTCGATTAAATACTATCTCAGCGGCCATCTATATCATGTTAAAGTAATTATTAATTGTCTCTGATAACATTTTGTTGTCGGATTATTTAGACGAGCTTGGCTAGGTATGAACCTAGTGTAATCCACAAAACAACGAATAAATCCTATTCGGCTCANNTTTTTAACGATGGACGTATTCACGTATTCACGTATTCACGTATGCAGCAAGTAAGCTGCCGAGAGACTACCTAGCGCTAGAGCTTGCGCCTCCGGAAAACTAAATCTATCCGACGGGGGCTCTCGTCTATCCTGGCCTGGATTTGAATTCATCCCACTTTGTTATCAATCAGTCAGTCTTACTGTTTCTAAATTCCCCAGCTCAGCTTCCCCGCCTACGTTGCTCTCTGTTCTCCGCTACCATAATATTAACAGGCCTCATCTTCATCAGACAACGCTACCACGGTACTTTGAATCATACAAGCCAATTGTATACCTTCCCAAACAATTGACCTCTTGTGGCGTTAATCACGATGTCGGGCTCTGTCGATCTGTCTCAGAACTACTCGTTCTACGCCGTACGTTCATCTCACTGGTCCCGGTCCCGGGTCCACGATAGTATCTTGAATTGGACGACATAACTGATAATTGCTCCTTTGGGCGAATAGCTTCCACTAGCGTGGTTCGTTACGAATGTGCCGGTGTGTATAATGAAAAAATATCCCGTGACTGATACCTTAGTCTCCTTGTTCCGTATCATCTAGCAAGTTCTGGGATGTGGGACTCAGAGATCTCAACTAACCTGTCTCTATGCACGAAGGGAATGTATTCAAAGGCACTTGGAGGTAAAAACTACGACATAGCCACTCCCCGGAAGTTTGCCGAGAACGTGGAAAAGGATGCGAAGCTCGACAAGCCGGTAAACCTACCCGTTTTTACTTGTCCTCGGTCTGCCTTTTTTATCATGCCCGCATCGCCCAGTTTGTTGCTCAGGGAGATATGCTCTTGCGATGATGTGTCATTCCTTCTTAATCTCGGGGGTATTAGTCTGCTTCTAGACTTCGCCTTGGTTGCTCATATATGAAAGCCTAGCCGATAGAGCTAACCTACCCTCATTCTCTTTTCGCGAGAAATAGACCAAGAACAAGATCATGCGCTGTGAGGCCGCGGCCGCCAACGGACAGGAGACGCTCGGTTTGTTCGTAGCGGCAATCATCGCAGCCAACTACGCCGGCGTGCCGGTCGAGACCATCAACACGCTAGCTTTCACCCACCTCGCCAGTCGAGTGGCGTACAACTTTACATACATATTCCTCCAAGAGAACCGTAACTTCGCACCCTTGCGAAGCCTCGTCTGGATGGTTGGTGTTGGGTCTTGGATTACCTTGTTCATCAAGGCTGGCAACCGGCTATAAACTTGTGAGATTGAACAAAAGGTCAAGTCTCGTTTGGTGAAGGGAGCTGGCGATGGGCGCGACCGACTCGTACTCTGATGTAGGCATATCTGATTGATATCTGCCAGCTCTTCGCAATGAGGCTCATTTGCGGAAATGATGAAGAGACCATAGTTGATCAATAAAATGAAGTCTTAATCTTGATGATAATATGCCCATGCTTGCGTACTCTGTCAGATTTATCCTTAAGGGAGTGTGTTACCACCAAGTACTTATCATGTAGATTATATTAACAAAGTAAGAGAATGATTTTCAGTCAGCCTACACCATGCGCCGACCTGCCCCTGAAAAAGAACTTCCCCTTCCTCGTCGTCGCTGTCTATGTGATGTGCACACATGTTATCTCATCATGCGGTCCCAGAGTATAGACCCTGATGATGTTGCTGATGCTTTATTTGCCGCTCTAGCTGGCAGCTACGATGTTGTCTACTGGCTAGCTATCTAAGCGATGTGATGTGTTCTTTGGCATGGATACCTACCTAGGTACTTGCACCGCCCAAGCAGAGAGCTACACGTAGGTACATACATGTATGTAGGTGATTCTAAAACCACCTACCTACATGCATCATGTATATAGTAGGTATATAGAGACGCCGAGAGGATACCTATGAAGGAGGCGCCTACTTACAGCCTACAGGCAGGTGTCATCCGTTATTCATCCAGTTTCGGGAAGCTACACTACACAGCTACATTAGGTCCACGGGCGTTACTTGCCTGTTCATCGGATGGGAGGGAGCTCCTTCTACCCTTTCACCATTGTCATCCATTGGTCATCTTGCTTCGAAATGACGCGTATTTGATTTCTCGCCTGCCTCTGAGGCCATTGCGAGGGAGTATTATCAGGCAGCTACCTGCCTATGTAGCCAACAGCTGCCGAAGCCTTCTCATCCCCATCCTGGATGGCATTCTGTGAATTACCCGCTCGTCTAAGTACCTATTTTCTTTCGTAGGCCCTCGCTCCTACACTCGTCCAACTTGAACTGTCAAAACGCCTAGCCGCCCCTCTTTTCGCTTCAATCGGCCCTCCTCTACGGCATCAATGCTATAGCCTCGCCGCCAACAGCATATCTATTCAGACGGGAATCCCGGAGCTGGTACAGAGCCTTATATTGAAGTAAGCTACGGCATCCTACTACACCGTCTGGATATCTAACGACATCCTAAGCAAGATACGCAGCTCAACTAGGCCATTTGCCTGTAACAAAAGATGGAGCAGCACAATCTTCTCCTTCTGAGCATCTTGCTCGTTACTTCTTTGCCTGGTGTCCTCGCCGCACCTGGACGACCCTACATCGCCAAGTCTGAGAATGCTATCATCGTGAGTGCTAACGTCAAGGACCCTGAAACATCCATCTCTCATCGCGCCATGTTTGTTACAAAAGTGGTGACCGCCGAGCCCGCTATGGTCACCGTAACTGTAACCACCATTGAGACAACCATTGTCGACACTCTCGAAGTCCCCGATACCCTTAATGGTATTATTAACGCCGCGAGTACCCCTGGCACCGCAACCGACGACCAGCAAACCATTACCTATACTGCTGAGCCCGGTACTGATGCCGACACCTCCACCGGTATGAAGCCTCTGTTCATAAACTCTACAGCTCCTAACGCTGGTTCAACATCGTCACTGCTTCAAATCATCAACACGGACAGCGCTACGATGGCATCCGCTACTATCACGGCCATGGGATCATCGTTGTCCCCTACCACTACCTTTGATTATGCTCTCTGTGATGACATATTCTGCAATACAGTCGGTAACAAAATCTGCCTCTATTGGGCTGGTATGACATCCTGGGATGTCTCACTAGGACCCATCCCTGGAGAACGACCAACCATCATTGGAACCTGTTAGCACATAAACGGACCTGGTTTAGTAGAATTACAACAGATGATATGACGAGGAGAAAAGATTTCATAAATATCAATACCCCAGACGGAAAATAAGAACAATTTCGAACACAACAGATTGGCCGGAATACGGAAATGCTAGGGATGGATGGGACTACTTCTGCTTTTGCACCATGTCAATCAATTAGTTTAACCTAGGCTGGGGTTGTGCTAAATGGGCAGACAGCGTCAATCAAGAATTTGGAATTGCCCCAATACTATGTTGCCATTGAGAGCATCGAGCTTTGAAGTATATACATAGACGCGCAACACAAAACTAATGGATAACAAGCCTAATCTCCTAACTAGTCGCGAGGGATGTTGCACAGGAATCCCGAATTACGCACCATAGTTGCCGGCCGCCGAGACTGTAGATGAGAGGTTTTATGCAGCTACGCTTACGACATCAGTTTAATTCGTACCTTATCATGGTATACCCAGTCGAACAGGTAGCAGGGAGTTCAACTTATGGGTGATATATTGACTTACCGGGGCCACCGATAGTTGTGGTGATAGAACCAGATTCGACGTAGACGCCGGAGAAATAAAAGTCTTCCGTGGTATCTGAGTATCCTGAGCGCGGCAGTTCAAGGACGCCCAGGTGCCAGTCAGCGCCATTTGAGGAGGTTGACGCCGAAACCGGCGCAACCACCTGCTTCAGAGCATCGCCGCCCTCCGAATGCCAGAACCCGACAGTATTCTTACTAAAGTCCTAATAACGTGCGTGTTAGCGGCTTTGGTACTCGCCCGTTCTCGAAAATGAGGCAGGAATGTGTGAAAGTCTGGAAGACTTATCTAAGGGCGACAAGGGGCCGTAAGCGAAGGGGTTTGGCGATTGGGGAATGATAAAGAGAAATGGACTCACGATCTCGTAGGCAACGTTGTGCCACACGTTCGCCTTCCACTCCGTCTTCCACTTCGAGTTCTGGGAAACCATGAACTGGAGGTTCGGATTCGAGGTGCCCCTGCTCGCCCGAGATCCAACCGGATTTCATCTCGACGAAGTGCGACTCGAAGAAGTTGATCTGGTGCTCGCGGTTCACGCTCGGCGCCTCNAAAAACTGGGGCTGAGACGAAGTTGATAGATATTATTCAAATATGTAACGCCTGCCCATTTAAGGGTTATTTACGCCTATAATTAAAACAAATCCCACGCTTATGCGACCTGAATCTATATAGGTTATACTTATTAAAAATTAAAATTAAAATCCAGATTTTTCCTGCACAGTCTTGGCTACCCATATGTTGCACTTCGCATAGCGACTTTTCAAAAGTAAAAACTACCCTAAACAAGAGCGAAGATAAAATAAAAAATAAACTAAAGTAAATAATAAAAAAGTTTTAAAATTTAATATAATTAGATTTTACGTTTATTAGTAAGTTAATAAAATAAAATAGCTTATAAAAAATGTTTTAAAATTATATAATTAATAGCTAAAAGTTAAAGTAAAATTAAATAAATTTAAACTATAATAAAAAAAAATTTAATAAAATTAAAAAAGTAAATTGTTTAAACAATCGCTAGCTATTAAATTATAGCAAGGATTATAGTCTGTACTAAATCTATTATATTTATTTATAGTAGGTTATAAAAAGGATAGAGATCTAACCCTACAATTATTATGTACAGATGTCTACTTATAGTGGGGTTGAATATGTGGGACAGGTGTCAGCCAGCTGACAATCTCAGCTTGCATACACACACGGTCCCGGACTATATAATGCATGCTGTGGCTTTCTTCTATTAGTCTCGCTGGGAAATCCATGTCCATGTCAACCATTTTCACTTTGATCTCGGATATTCTGCATTGTACTGCCAGAGTCAGCGACTTGGTCATACGGAGCAACGCGAAGTGCATCTCCGTTGGCAATCTTCGCTTTGGATACTAGATCTTCGGACAAACGAAACCATTCTAGACCAGGGCGTAGGGTAAAGTAACAAGAATGGTGGAATAAACTTCGGGCATGCTGATTGATTGATATCATGATGCCTAGAAAAGAGTATGCAGCGTATGCACTTGCCTTGATTACCAACCAGGATGACATACCAACCCTATGTCCGGGCTGGACGTTCGGGGAATTCGGGGCGGGGAATCGCCATCTGTTGCCCGGCGGGCTGTATACAATCTAGGCCTTCTCATTGGAGTTCCAAGTAGCTTGGGGTATTTCTTTTTATTTCGGAATCAGCCTCGAAAAGTAGCCCGCTTGTTCTGTGCTGTTTTTCAGTCTCATCTCTCGCCCCCTTATAGAATAGATAGTGCACCCACCAGCACCACTATCTTATTAGAGTGTCACGAAGCCGAGAAAATTAGACACTGGCTTGGGCTCCTAGAGATCAGACGATCACTAAGTTAGAGATTATCATATAAGCCAACTACAAGATGGACACGCCAAGTATCTTCCGGGTCGACGGCATGGTCGCAGTCGTCACCGGCGGCGGGACCGGTATTGCCCCTCTCTCCACAGATGCGGCGGACCCTCGCTGACAAGTAGTTGTTAGGCATCGGATTCCACATGGCTAAAGCTCTCGCTAACTCGGGTGCGAAGAAGGTCTACATCCTCGCCCGGCGCAAAGAGCTTCTCGATGAGGCCGCGAAGGCGCACGAGAGCCTGTCCCCACTCGTCTGCGACGTCGGGTCTAAGGAGTCTCTCCAGGCGGCAGTAGACATTATCACGAAAGATGTCGGTTATGTGAATCTCGTGATAGCTAACTCGGGCATCATCGGGCCGGAGGCGCGGTTCCACCCCGATCTCAGTCTTTCCGAGTTGAGGCAGCGGCTCTTCAACGATGTGTCCATGGAAAACTTCACGCACACCCTCCACATCAACGTTACGGGGGCGTACTTCACCATGCTGGCTTTCCTCGAGCTGCTGGATGCCGGCAACAAGAATTCTCTCAAGGGCGGCTTTGGGGCGCCGTTGGCCGGAGGCAGCGAGGTCCCCGCTATACAGAGTCAAGTCCTCTTCACCAGCAGTATCTCAGGTTGGTAGCTTTAGCCTCTTACCCCTCCCCCTCCTCTTTTCGGCATGTCTTAGAGCCACGAATTGTCTCAATGGGCATATCCCGTTGCCACCCCTTGCAAGCTCTTGAAACCTTGGGTAATTATTAACTCTACTGTTAGCGTATAGTCGTGCGTGGATGTCGGCGCCCGCATATTCGGCCAGCAAGTCAGCTATTGCCCACCTGACGAAGCACGCCAGCACAAATCTGGCACCGCATTCAATACGAGCCAACGCTATGGCTCCTGGCTGTGGGTTAATTATTTGTCATGTCGCAATCGGCGGCGAGCAATAGATAATGTGCTGATTGATTCACGTAGTGTTTCCATCCGATATAGCGGTCGGGCTTATACAGGATCGCGACCCTTCTAAAGAGCACCCTTCCGAGACAAGGCAAGCTTATTTCTCTAGTTGCATGTGTTTTCACTATCTACTGCGATTGACTAATTTTGTGATAGATTCATCCCTGCTCGACGATTCGGCGGCGAAGAGGAGATGGCAGGAACTGTACTGTATTTGGCGAGCAGAGCTGGTGCGGTGAGTACTCTCAGAAGCTAGTCCTCCTATGCATTACTCTATAACGGAATTTACTGATGTTTCGATTTTGAAGTACTGTAACGGATTGGTGCTAGTCAATGATGGCGGCAAGTTGAGCACCATGCCCGCCGAATATTAAAACTCTGGGCCTATTGGGTAGCTATGGAAGCGAAGGGCACACGAGACTCATCGGCGTTGACAGACGATAATCCAAGGGGAGGATAATCATTGCTTACGGATACAAAGATTACCAGCTACCCAAGATGATAGAATAATCAGAAACGCTATTTTATATCATGGTAAAGATTTTCCTTTTCCTTCGATAGGGATTCAAACAGCTTGATTGTCCAATATTCCGTATTCTCCTAGAGTTAATGGAATTCTCACCGAAAGAGTCTCAAGCTCGCTTGGCGACTTCTAACTAGTAGTATAACTTGCCGACTATATCAGCCCCGACTCTCGCAGAAGTACTGTCAATTCATCGCACATACTTACGGTATTAAAGCTTCTTAGGGTCTAAAAGCTCCTGGCCAATGGTTTAGCATTAGCTACGATAGCCTCTACCATTAATGCCATCGAAGTTTGACTTGAGGCTATGGGGTCGTGCCTTGTATTCAAGGTAGCATATTGGCTTACCACGCATCTTGCAGAAGTTGGTCTCTTTCCAAGCCGCTAATAGACATTTGTTCCCTTCGGGGCGCCCCGTATTGTGTGTGCAGACCTGACCTTCCCTTTTAAATTATTTTTCTTAGCACCTACTATTAATATATACGCCTAATTTATACTAAATTGCTTAACAAGCCATAAAAACGCTCAGAACACTAAGGGTTTACCCCCCGTTTCTAACGTTCTTAATAGCTGTTATAGCCACGTTAAAGCTGCCGGTAGCTATAACGCCCCATCGAAACAACGCTGTTTTATAAGCAATAATAAATAAAGGTCCCCTAACTATAAAAAACCACCCAACACTAACGTAGCCCGTAAAAAAAAACAAANCGTTAACGTTATAATACTATATATTAATTTTGCACCTATAGGAAAACCTAAAGCTGCCCTAAATTAATAAAAACCCGCTAAAATATTATTTTTTATATATAGCTAGCTAAACAAAGGTACTGTTTTTAAAATATTAATTTTTGCCCTAGTAGAAGTTGTACAAAAAAAAAAACAACTAGCGTGCCGTACTAACGCTAGTTGCTAAATCGCTAAACAATATAATTTTTTTATATTAAAAAGACTAAAAAGCTTACGCCTAAAAAATTATAGGAGTTTTTTAAACTATTTCCGAATAGCGCTCTTTATAAAAATACTACTTTTATAATACGCTAATAGCTGCTTGCCTTTAACTTTAAGCGCTAAGCTTTTTAGTACCCCCTTAAATAGTATAGTAATAACCAAAAGCACAAGCGCTAATAAAACTATTAAAACGAATAGTAGCTATACTACAGCGGTTAAAGGTTAATTTTACGCTACTAACCTATAAAGCAAAACACCTTTTTCTGCTTTAAATATTTTAAACAATAAGTTATAACTATTTTTAAAAGATTTAAAACTTTTCGCTAAAATATTTAATAAACGTTAATACTAAATAAAAGCCTAAACTTTTTTTATTTTTAGATCTGCTATTATTAAAAAACTAAGCCTAGCCCTATTTAATGTATTTAAAATATATTATACAGCTACTAAATTTTCTATTAAGCTTAAAAATAAAAAAGTCCTAATAGAAGCTACTCAACCATAGCGTAGAAATAAATAGAATCTGTTTTGCTAATACTATAAAAGTGCCAGAAAAATAGTACAATTATATAGTCCTAAACTATCCTACGTAGCTATAAACCTTAAACAAAAAAAACAGTAGGTTAACTAGTCTATCTAAAAAAAAAATAATAAGCNNAAATAAACATTAAACTAATTTTAGTACAACTATTTAAACAAAGCTTTAAGCTAATAAATATATATTTTAAAATAAGCTATATAAATTATATCCTTTAATTAACGTTAAAAAAGAAAAAGTTAACTTAAAAATATTAAGTTAAAAAAAAATTAAAATAAACCCCTAAACATTAAGCTATTTTTAAATATATTTATAATTTAATATAAAATAAATTATGTTGTAGCATATTATTTAATATATAATTTTATTTAGCTATTAATACTTTTAATATTAAAATAAATAACGTTTTAAATATAAATATTTAATTTATTGTTTAGGACTAAAATTAAGGATTAATATTTTAATATAATAGCTATAATTATATATATTTTTTATTGGCTAAATAACTTAAAAACTAAGTACTTTATTATTAAAAAAAAAAAAAAGTATTAGTAGTTTTAAAAAAACGTTAGCTAAAACGCGATAAATTATTTTTTTGTTTAAATACCCTGTGATTATTTATATAGACTATAAGGTATTGCTAGTTCTCCTACGTACTAGTGCGGAACTGAAAGGACAACTTGTTCGATAGGTTATATAATTTGCAGAGTACGACGTATTTATTAAGCATCGACCAGGGTCCTCAGTTCTTTCCTGAATACACTGATCTGCCACTCAGATTCTTGACCCCTGTGTTTTTAGTGCTATCACTACCTACCTACCTACCTTATCAGCATGTGCCGTTGCATAGGTATAATTAGACGACAAGGGTTGCATCCAGGCATTTTGCCCAGTACGAGAGCCAAGACTGCGCCGTTCAGCAGAGGAACAGCTCGTCACTTCTAGTGCCGGGCTCCAGGCAGCCAGCAATACTGTAAGCAACATGCAACATGGTGTCGTTATCCGTTGTCGGCTGTGGCACCGACATATCTGCCTCTGTCTTTGAAGAGAGAGAGCGAGACAGAGTTACCGTCCGCCCAGCAAGCAGTCTTTGCTTCATCCTATCATAGGGTCGGGAAGATGGTGTCCTCGTCCTTATCCGAGAGGTCTCTGTACATCTCAGCCTTCGGGTTCGTCTTGTCTTGTCCCACGCGACCGCTTCGCTACCGCTGCTGCTGTCGCTCACAACCACTGACACGCGCTCTTGTTCAACAGCGCCATCGTCGCCGGCAACGTAAACCTCCACGCCCGTTATTCCCCGAGTGCAGCTTTCGGTATGTGTACATACAGTATCCCGCCCCCTCCACGCTCGCGAGCTCCGTCGCATCGACCACCTACTCGGTACATACGTCATGGCCATGGCCAGTGCCAACTAGCCGTGGACCGATGTGGGAACCACTATTGGAATCAACTAGCTAACTTACCTACCTACTTGCTTGTTTATTTCCAGACCGACCCATCCACTTCTCTATCGCCACCTTGATTCTTGCTGGTCTCGTCTTCCTCGGCTTCGCCAAGGTCCTGGGTCACCAGTCGCCCGCGCACCAGCCTCAGGGACACGGCCAAAGGCGACAGCACGAAGCCCCCGCCCTGCTCGACAGCCTGAAGAGTTGCCTGCGCTCTGCTTCCCGTCCAAGCACCTTTGTGTATCTGGTCGTGTCTCTCGTTCTCCGGGTCCTGTTGAACTGGCGGATAATACGGGCCATCCAATGCTCGTGGGATGGTCTTTATGTATGTCGTCTTGTTCTCATCGCCCCTCATGTCCTCGTGTCTCAATCTTCTCGTCCCCTTCGGCCCAAAAACAACCACATGAATCCGTGAGACACATGCTAAGCAGCAACATCATGTCCGCAGGCATTTCTCCCTTTCTTCATAGCCGTATGCGACCACCCTTACGTACGGCCCATCTATCTACCGCGGCATGCCGCCGATGACAACGACGACACATCTTCTCGAGCCACCCGCCTCCCGATTCGCTGTTCTCACTCTACTATGGGGGTACGCCGTCGCCAGCCTGTCCCTCTTGGCTGAGAGGACGGCTGGAGTCATATGCCCTACCGGGTGGTATATCGAACGCTTCACCCCCCTCGCGCAGCTGGGCGCCGTGTTCCTCGATGCCGTCATCATCAGCCAGGTCGCCAGGCTGCGCCAGGCGAACCACGACCAAACCAGTGGTGTTTGGCACCTCCTCGGCACCTGGCTCTGGACCTCGGCCACCGTCCTAAGCTTCCTCGCCATGTGGTCAGTCCTCGACCGTGCCAATTCAGCCGCGAATATCTTCCTCACGGCGCTAGAATTCCGGGACGTCGTCATCGATAGTACCTTAGCAACCTTCACCCTGGTGTTTGGCGTCTACTTGCTCGGCAGCTTCCGAGCCAATCTGGTGTCCCTCGTGGTCACTGGCACGACTGTATCGGTGCTCATCCTGTCCAACTCGTTTGACAGCACAACGAATGTCATGTGGCTAGGCGTTCGGGGTCTTACCGCAGGGTTGGTAGTATTCCTCGTGTTTGGCGCCTTGCTATATCTCTGCCAGACCAACTTGCCCTTCGGCGTGTCCCTTCACCGTGAACATGCTCTCGCCATGGGCCGTTACTGTATCTACGCCTTGGCAGCCTTTCTGCTCGTCCTTTTCCCCGCATTTTTCATGCGCCCACATGATGACCGCGACATCTCGCCAAGGCGGACCATGATAGCTGGGCGTGCCGAGTCGGATGCCTGGCTAGCGGATGCCATGAAAAGCACATCCCTCCAGTCCGCCGTGGAGGAGTATCGGCGGCGTTATAGAATGCCGCCACCGCCCAATTTCGACAAATGGTACGAGTTCGCATTGTCGGTCAACTCTTCCGTCATTGATGCTTTCGACCAGATCGACTCAGACCTCCTCCCCTTTTGGGCAATCCCGCCCACCCTCCTATCGCGAGAAGACGACCCATCTCCTCGAGCACCCCCAGCTTATCTATGGGCGGCCTGCTGATCCAGGAGGGGCAGACGTCCATCTCGCCACATGTCCACGGTACGCATAGGTGGATGGTGGATGTTGTGGAAGAGATGGTCAAGCCGTTCAGCCAATGGTTACCCGACATGCAGCTGGCCTTCAATCTCGACGACGAATGCCGCATCGCCGTCCCTGCGGCCGACATGGCACAGTTCAGGGGCGAGGCGCAAGCCGCACGTTCCCGGCTGGAGTCGAGACAAGGCCTCGTTTCGTTCAGCCAGGCCCAGAGCCCACCATGGGACCGCCAGTTCATCGACGCCGACGAGTCTATATGGAGCCGGCAATCCGACTGGTTCCAGAACTGGTCGAAAACCCCCATATTCTCGCGGCTCATAGCGCCAACGTGCCCGGCCGACGCGCGGGCGAATCAGGTCCGCTGGTGGAACCGCAAGGCGAGATGTAAGGACTGCGCGTCGGCCCACATGGAGCACGGTTATGTATACAACTGGACGTTGGCGGGCGACGTTTGCCAGCAGCCCGATCTCGCGCATCTGCACGGGTTTCTGGCGTCGCCGTCAGCCCTGGCGGCTTCGCAGTCGCTGTTCCCGGTCTTCAGCCAGAGCCGGGTGCACGGCTTTGGCGACATATTATACCCGAGCCCCTGGAGCTTCCAGGAGAAGGCGCGTTATGAGGTAGACAAAGATGTCCCGTGGGAAAGCAAGCTCAATAGCCTGTACTGGCGCGGGGCATCGTCGGATGGATTCGCGATCCACGGATCATGGCAAATGTTTCTACGGGCGAGATTCGTGCATCTCGCATCTAAGATACTAAGTGCCGCGGGCGCGGGCGCGGGCGAACACGCTACATTCCGCTTCTTCGCAAGACGCCAGACAAAGACACCCGAACCCACTTTGCAAAGCAACCCCGCCCCAGACGATCAGCTCGCCCTCAATATCTCCTTTGTCGGCTCCTTCACCCGCTGCGACGAGCGCGACTGCACCGCCGAGCACACGACCTTCTACGGCTCCGCATCCGCCCAGCCCCCCTCGGCGGATGACTTCCAAGAAAGCTGGCGCCACCGGCACCTAATCGACCTAGACGGGGCCGCCTTTAGCGGACGGTTCCTCCCCTTCGTGCTCTCGGGCTCTCTCCCATACCGGGCGGCACTCTTCCGGACTTGGTGGGAAGAGCGCGTGCATCCGTGGGCGCACTACGTCCCGCTCGACTTGCGGCTAGACGATCTATGGAATGTGCTGCGCTACTTCGGGGGTACCGAGGGGGCGGGGCACGCCGAAGAGATGGCAGCAGCCGGACAACGGTGGGCGCGAAAGGCGCTCCGGAGGGAGGATATGCAGGTGTACATGTTCCGGCTGCTGCTCGAGTGGGGACGGCTTGTGGATGATAGGCGGGAGGAACTCGGGTTCACCTCCCAGTAGGTAATGGATGGGGATTTGTATAGATGAACAAAAGTTATGGGTATCTGGGTAGGATGTCTTACGCAAGCTCGGCATGGATAGATGGGCCGGAGGCTTATGTTGGGCGAGTTATTTCATGAACTCCTTGCTTGTATGTGTGGTTTGTTGTACTTAAATAAGTGGCATGTATTATAGGGACGAACTGAGCAGCAAGTAGGTATATAGAAGAGCAATGATTGATTGTACTTTTATGCAAGTAGGTAATTAGGTGGCGGGCCGTACGATATGATACTACCTACCTAAGGACGGGGAAATAGTCGCTGATATTCGAGATGAAGGTGAAGAAGCTATTTCCAGTGTTTACTTCGGGTGTACTTTACTAAGTTAGGTGCTATATCTATCTACCTATATCAAATGCTGTGTCTGCAACTTCACCACTTTGTTTCTTATTCCCTAGGCTGCATCCATCCTGCCCTTTATAGAACTATCCCGGTGGGATGTGATACTTCCTACTTCCTACATTCCACCTACATATTCACCGCCGACTAGATACACGTAGAAACAGCGTAGAAACTCTAGCTAGGCTAGTAAGAAGTCTAGGTCAGATAGGTGCCTAACTACTAGATAGATAGGGAAAAAATAAATATCATCTACTAACCCAAGTAGGTCGGGAGGTATTATACGCACACGGGCTACGTTTTACTCGTCTGGCTATGAATAAATGAGTAGGCTCTCTCTAACAGTAGCACCCTCATCCAGGGGTCAAAGGCTCATTCATCTAGTTGATCCACGTGTTCGCCTCGTCCGTCTGCCTACCTGTTTACGCAGGTAACCCAGCTTTGTTTACTGTACTATATCGAAGCACCACCTTACGTCCTACCGATTCGATTTCGGGGGGTTTTAATGTAGCCCAGTCGGAATCAGTATATGTCTAGACCATCGGTTCTCACACCAACCGAGAAATTTAGCCTTTGAACCAGAGTTCAGATCTCCTCTCCAGTCATTCAGGCAGCCGGACAGGTAAACAGACAGGAGGCGGACTACATCCCCACAGCTAGGGTGAACAATCAGGCATGGGACTCGCAGCAGAGGCAAGAGAGGTCATAGTTAATCGTTTCTTTTTCATTTCCTAATTCAAGTTTCCCACCAAACACGATAGTATAGGTGTTTTAGCATAGGTAGCAGGGCCTGGATCTATGATACTAGTACATCCCACATGCATGATCGCCATCCTCAAGGTATCAGATTATTTTGGTTTGAGACTCCGCTCAGACTTGGGTAGACTACATCCGTTCCCGTCTCCGGGGCGCGGCCCGTATGATATTATCGACTCTTAGGAGTAGCTGTTGCCCGTTAGTCCCTGGTCGGTAGGAGTTCACAAATAGGAAAAGCATGGGAGAGAGGGAGAGAGAGAGAGAACATGTGATCTAGTGCAAACACGTACCTCGGCAGCCTCACTCGCCGAGGAGACGACGGCCTTTTTCAACTTATAACTCTCGATGACGCCGAGATCGCGCATGTCGGCGATGCCGCCACCGGGCGTCATGAGGTCGAGGCCGTAGGTCGACATGCCGTCGTAGATGGCCTTGCGCAGGCGCGCGACGAGCTCGCTCGAGTCGAGACCGGCGTTGTCGGCGAGGATGGTGGGAAGTTGCCGCAGCGCCGTGGCGAAGGACGACACGGCGATCTGTTTCTTGCCCTCTACACGCGTGGCGGCGCCCTCGACGGCCTTGGCCATGAGCATCTCGGCACAGCCGCCGCCGAGCGTCGTCCTGGGCTCCTTGACCGTCTGCGAGAGCACGGCCAGGGCGTCGTGTAATGAACGCTCGGCCTCGTCCAGCAGCTGATCCGTGGCACCTCGGAGGACGATGGTGCAAGCCTGGCCAGCAGCGACGCCTGAGAAGCGGATCAGGGTATCCTCGCCTATGATTACCTCCTCGATCAAGTCACAGTGGCCGAGCTTGACCTGCTCGGGGTGGTCAAATGTCGACGTGATCTCACCGCCCGTCACGAGCGCCAGACGTTCGATTCCGTCGAAATCGGCGTGTTCGATGGACATGATGCCGACGTCGGTGAACAGCTGCTCGGGCCAGTTGTAGATGAGTTGGCGGTTGATGAAGCAGTTGATACCGTGGGCCTTGATCTTCTCGACCTTGGCCTTCATCTTCTCCTTCTCGGCCCTCTCCAGCTCGGCCAGCTTGCTCGTCGAGCTCACCTGGAAGCGGGCGCCGAAGATCTTGACCTTGTCGGTATCCATGGAGGTGTTGGCCACCAGGATCTTGGCCTTCTCTAAACGTTTGGGTTGGTTGACGCCGATCTTCTTATCAAGAATGAACCCCTCGTCAAGGTATGAGTCGCTGAGCTTGCCGCCGGCCTTCTTGATGATCTGGATGTGGCTGAGGTCGGAGGAGCCCTTGAGGCGGAGAACGGCGTCGACGGCCAGCTTGGCGAACAGGTCGCGGTCCTGGGCCAAGACCTTGGAGCTCAGGGTTGTGCGGGCGATGGCGAGCAGGTCCTTCTTGAAGGCCTCGGGGTTCTTGCTGTGATCGACGGCCGAGTGCTCGAGGGCGTGCAGGGCAGCGTGGCTGGCTATCCGGTAGCCCTCGATGATGGTCTGGGGATGGATCTTCTTGTCGATGAGCTTCTCGGCCTCGCGCAGCAGCTCGGCGGCCAGGACGGTGACCGAGGTGGTGCCGTCTCCCACCTCGTCATCCTGGACCTTGGAGATGTTGACGAGGACTTTGGCGGCGGCGTTGTCGAGGGCGATGGATTTGAGAATGGTGGCACCATCGTTGGTCACCATCATCTCCTGAGTCGAGCTACGGGGGGCCAAGAAGTTGCATGTTAGCCGGGTGTAGTCCATGCAACACGGGTGCGAGAAGAGGAGGGGCATCGTATAGTGTATGGTATTGGTTACGGATATATAGCATGACAGGCAACGTACGCAGACTGTAATATCTTGTCCATGCCCTTAGGACCCAGAGTACTCTTCACCAAGTCGCCGACGGCGATGGCGCCGACAAAGGCGGCCAGACGGGCATTCTCCCCTTTCTCTTCAATGGTGCCCTCCTCGAAGATCTGGGTGGGACTGAAGGACGACTGTGTTCGCCGTGTTAGTAGGTAGAGGCAGCGGTGACTCGGCTGGGATTACGAACCATCTGGATTAGCAAGCCTGGACGAGCTTATAATGGAGGAAGGAGGACCGTCGGAGGTCGGTAGGAAAAATGCGAGGTGTTTCTTGCGCGAGATGGTCTTCAACAAGCTCCGAGGCAGAAATTATTATTTATTTTTAGCCTTCACTCCTGACGTACTGTACCGATACTACATACAGATGTAGGTAGCTCCTGGGCGTATTGGGTACATTATGTACCTTATGTAGATACCTTAGGCATCATCTCTAGGTACATCAGGCTCTAAAATACCTACGCTAGCTTGATAGCAGCAGGTACAGTACCTTCAGTAGTGTACATGGATGCTGTAGGTACAGCGTACATCGACGCAGGTGGGGGGTTCTACAGGCACGGGCAGTCGCGGGGAGGGGCAAGGTTCGGATTCTATACCTAGGTACCTAGGTAGTTCTGGCGGGAAAACCCAGTTCCGTCCAAGCCCAAACCCAACCAAGTGGCCCGATAAGTAGGCACCGATAGAGGGGCTACCCAGCACACCTGCACACCTGCACACCCCGCACCAAACGCACAAATCCGCCTAAGTAATTTTGCTGCGGCTGGACAGTCGGCGCAAAATTGGAAAAATTGTTAATCCCACTATTCCATCTACCTAGATTGTGTGAAGCGTATCTTCCACCCATCCCACCTATCCCACCCAATCACACCACGCCGACCAACTTGGTGTATCTGCTGTGTAGTGTGTAGTTGCATTTTCCATCCATCATCCATCATTTCTCGACGCTCGTGGCTCTCGTTGTGTTTTACAGCCGATACAGCGTCCCCGATACAAACCTCCTCCAGGCCCGTCGACCAGCCAACACCAACACCAATACCAATACCAATACCAATCAGTCACCAACAACCATAACAGCGCCAATAAAATCACCGACGCCACTACTACTAAGACAACTCACTTCCGCTGCTATCACTACAATACCAACGCCAACACCAACACCAATACCACTTCGGCGCCGCTCCCAACACCCATTCATCCATCTTAGACCCTCGGGCGCCATAGTCTCTCCCGAACCACCGCTCGCCCAGCATGGCGCCGTCTTTTGACCATCTGCGCGACGCAGACGTCGACGAGGATGACTACGATGAGGATGAGATCGACATCTCTGATCTGCGCGAGAAGTATGAGGTCCAACTGGAACAGGGTTATGACACCTTTGTCGTCGTCGACGGCCTGCCCAAGGTCAACGAGGAGCAGAAGCCCAAGTTGGTCAAGTTCCTCCTGAAGAAGCTGAACCAGGTCGGCAGGACCAGGGAAGACCTCGTCTACATGCCCATGGACGACGATGGCGAATCCATGAGGTGCGCATATCCCCAACATCCCTCACCTCCATCCTCCATCCTCCATCCTCCATCCTCCATCTACCAGCCCGCCGCTCGCTCGCTCGCTAACTAAATGACGCCTCGTTCCTAGGTTCGCCTTTGTGGAATTCTCCTCGGCCGCCGAGGCCGCCGCTGCTGTCAGACAGCTGGATATGGTCCCGCTCGACAAGAAGCACACCTTGAGGGTCAACAAGATGACCGATATTGATCGCTACGGCCGCGAGGGCCGCGTTGACGACAACTACGTCCCTCCCAAGATCGACGAGTTCACCGAGAAGGAGCACTTGCGCTACTTTTTAGCCGACCCCAGCGGCCGCGGCCGCGATCAGATCGCCATGTACAAGGGCGATTCCGTCGGTGTGTTCTGGAACAACGAGAGGGACGTCCCCGAGACCATTGTCGACCGCCAACACTGGACCGAGAGCTTCATACAATGGTCCCCCCTGGGCAGCCTTTCTGGTGTCCGTGCATCAGCAGGGTGTTCAGCTCTGGGGTGGTGCGTCGTGGTCGCGCCAGAAGCGCTTTGCCCATCCTTTTGTGAACATGCTCGACTTCTCCCCGAATGAGAAGTACATCGTCACCTGGTCCAACCGGCCCATCTCCATCCCCGACGAGGGCCACCCTCAGCTATCCCTAGACGAGGACGGAAAGAACTATGTCATCTGGGACGTCGAGACCGCCAAGCCGCTCAGGTCATTCGCCAACCTGGACATCCCCGCCACCAGCTCCGACGGAGCTAAGCCCCCGCCCAAGTTTCCCTGGCCAGCCTTCAAATGGTCTGCGGATGAGAATTACGTAGCCCGACTCACCCAGGGCTCCTCCATCTCCGTCTACGAACTGCCCCGCATGAGCCTATTAGACAAGACCGTCATCAAGATAGATGGTGTGATGGACTTCGAGTGGGCGCCCGCGACGCCTCAGAGAGAAGGTGTCAAACAATATGAGCAGCTGTTCTGTTACTGGACACCCGAGATAGGCAGCAACCCGGCCAAGGTTGGATTGATGAGCATACCATCCAAGCAGATCGTACGAACCCTGAACCTGTTCAGCGTCACAGATGCGAAGCTTCACTGGCAGTCCGAGGCCACGTACCTGTCCGTCAAGGTTGATCGGCATTCCAAGTCGAAGAAGTCCCAAGCCACCACCCTGGAGATCTTCCGAATTAAAGAGAAGGGGGTCCCCGTCGAGGTAGTCGATACCATCAAGGACACAGTCATTAACTTTGCCTGGGAGCCGAAAGGTGATCGGTTTGTCATCATCACGACATCGGAACCGACGGGGCCAACGGCAGTACCACCCAAGACCTCGGTCACCTTCTTCTGCCCAGAGAAAGCCAAGGGCTCCACCGTCGGTAACTTCAAGCATTTGCGGACACTGGAGAAGAAGAACAGCAACGCCATCTACTGGTCACCCAGGGGCAGGTTCGTCGTGGTGGCTGCAGTAGCCAACGCACAGAACTCGGACCTCGAATTCTACGATCTCGACTATGAAGGCGAGAAGCCCGAGAGCGACAAGGACCTCACGGCCAACCTACAGCTTACTAACACGTCTGACCACTACGGCATGACGGATATTCAGTGGGACCCGGCCGGTCGCTTCGTCGCTTCTTGGGCATCGGCGTGGAAGCATTCTGTAAGTCTTGATTGGGGGGGGGGGGGGGGGTTTTTTTCACGTGACATTTGACTAGGTCGATTTTGATCTCGGGACGCTGACAATGCAACACAGATGGAAAATGGATATCACATCTACGACTTCAAGGGCGAGCAACTACGAGAGGAACCTGTCGAGAAGTTCCGGCAACTGGCGTGGCGGCCTCGGCCGGCGACACTCCTGTCCAAGGAAGAGCAGAAGCAGATACGCAAAAACCTGCGCGAGTATTCGAAGCAATTCGAGCAAGAGGATGCCGAGCGTGGTGCGTCGGCGGACCTGGCGGTTGTCGAGGCCAGGAGACGTCTACTCGACGAGTGGCTGGCATGGCGTGCCTCGGTCGAGGAGGAGGTCGAGGAGGAGAGACTCGAACGTGGTCTTCCGGTCAACCCGGTGGAAGGCCTCGTGGAGCAGCCGGAGAACGGAGAGGAGCAGCAGGTGATTGAAGAGATCGTGGAGGAGGTGATTGAGGAGACGGAAGAGATTGTCCCTTGAAGTGAGGTTTGAGACTACTACGATGCGGGAGCTCGAGAGAAAGAAAGAGAAAGAGAGGATACCTATTTTTGAGTCGAGAAGGCGGCGTTCTGTGCATGGCATATGAGATGACAACTACCTACGACGATGACATGACGCATACTTGGAACAGGTCTGGCTATAGTCTAATGCGCACTTCGGGGGATACATTTCTTCAGTCGAGGCTGATTTTAGTTAGGGGTCAAAGGCACATGCATCTTGTTGAGCGGTGAGGGAGAAGCATGACAACTGCCAACAGGGCTGGCAGGGATACCTTAGATACCTACTTTATGTAGGTAGGTAATTAAAAATAAAAAAGCAAGAGTGATAGTACCGTGCTACACATGGCAATAAGACATTCAAAATTCAGGACCATAGCTACATACATATGTAGGTAGGTGTTACGCCAGGTGTTACGCTACTTACAGTAGGTATTATTGGCGGAGATTTCGGTTTGATTTTGTGTAATTGTCATCTTGATTCTAACGCAGTACCAACCTACTCCACCGACAGTTCACCTACGTAAAGTACAGTACGTAACAGTACACAATAATGCACAGGTCCGCGTCTGTGTGTGTTTTAAATAGAAATACCTGCAGCGGGCAGAGAACGGTATGCATCTAGTCGACGTATTTATCATATATTATTATATATCTATGCATATAGTGTATACTGGCTTCGACTATTCGACAAAAAGAGCAGGTATTCGTCTACCCACAGCCTCGGCCTCCGGGTCCTATGGTAAGTACCGGTAGGTCTTCATTTAAGGTGCATCTCTCTAATAGATCTAGATCGAAGGCGTCGCAACATGAGGGGCTTCCTAGGGCTAGCGCTGTGGCGCCGGCTCGCTCTTGGCATTCCTTGGCACTGTCCTTGGGTTATTAGCGCAATCAATTGGAGAGGAGAGGAGAGAGGACAGAGGACAGAGGACAGAGGGCTGCAGACTGCCCAGGTGGAGAAAGGGGACCGCGGCGGATCAATACCGGATTGGTCGACGACGTGTACAGCAGTGTACAGTACACTACCTACACTACAGTAGGTAGGCGGCTATTCCGTGCTGACATGTTCGCATCATCATGCGTTGGTCCAAGCAGGATTTTGCACTGGAGCAAGTCCGGCCCAGCGCTGTAATTCGCCCGACCTGCCCGGTCCCTTTACACTACCTTTACCTTGCCTGACCATGACGATACCGCATCATTCAAAACGTTATTGCTGCAACAATAAGGATCTTAGATATCGTCCACTATCTCTCTCCCACCACGCCCTCTCTTCCAGTCACTCGTTTCGCTCTCGAGCATTTCTCTCATTTACCCTTTTCTCTCTCTCACTCTCTTACTCTCTCTCCCTACCTACGTAGGTACCTACCTCCATATACTCTGCCCATTGCGTGTGTCCGTGTATCCGTCAGTCGTTCGCTCCTCATCTCGACATATACACTACACTGCCTACTACGAAGTACATTACACCACACTGCAAACATTCATCCCTCGGTATATCCCGGCTGTTTAATAAAACGACGACGCAGCTCAACCAACCCATGACATAATTCACCTTGTCCCTGCGTCAATTCATGCACTACCTAGGTTTCCCGGTCTCCGTTCCGCTCCCCTGAACCCTCGCGAGACACCGCACGCAACCGCCATATCACGAGGCCTCACCGTTTCCCTCACCACGCTCGGCGTTTCATTGCGGCTCAGCGTCCAGCCCTCTTGAGCTCAGGAGCAGCGTTTCAACCTCACGGCACTTGCTGTGGTGATTCTACTTCTTTTTGACCTCGCCTTTGGATTGCACAATCTGGGAGACGAGCTCGAGTTTCATACTTCATACTTGCATCCTCCAGCCTCCGTCCCTGAAGCCGAAGCCGAAGCCCTCGACATTCCAGGGCAGGGTCCCGTGCTGCTAGTCAATCGCCCATAGCCAGGCTTGCCAGGATCCTGAGACAGCTATTTTAAACCCCAGTTGTGGACCCTTGTCTTGTTGATTTGTTCGAGAACCTCATTCGTCTCAATCCGGGAAAGGCGTCCAATCCACCGATTCGTCCGAGCATCCTATCTAATCCTAATCCTATTTACATCGAAACACCACAGGTAACCTTAAACACCACACCTCCTCGTGGCGTAGGTAGTGTAGATCCTGCGTGCCTGAACTACCAGCCCGGAACAGGCAATTGTACATCCCGCCTCGTCCACTCATAACTCACCAACAAAGACAAACCCGTCACCACATCACCACGAGCGACCGTCGCACCGCCATCGTTTGTCAAACATTCACCTATCACCAGTACTACTATTACTACTACTACTCCTACTACCACACACTTACATAGTGGTGTCTCGCAGCACAGCGCAGCGGGCACTCGCAACACCAGCCAGATCATGGTCTACGGCGGGAACGTCGACACGGTTGAGCTAGCCATCTCCCGACCCGGTTCTCCGCCTGGCATGTCCTCGTCCAAGTCGTCCAAGGCTTCCTCTCTGCACTCCTTTCACTCGGACATCGGCGAGGATGTGTCGGCAAGCGTCGGCCATTTCGAGGAGATTGGCCTCGAGGACGATGAGACGGCGCATGACCCGCACCATTTCCACGACTCGTACGTCAAATCAAGCGTAGCCCCGACCCCCAACCCCTACATGCCAACGTTCGCCTCCGATCTTCGAGCTGCCTCGGCGAAGCATGTCGGCGCAGAAATCCGTGTTCAGGCCCGCGACCTCGCCCGCCCTCGCATGCAACGCGACGTGGTCTCGCTCACAAAGACGCGGCCGGTGGCGCCCTCACTGACCACCCAGTTTCGTGATGTGAGCACGCAGAGTCTCACCCTACATGTCGCGCACAAGCCCCGGCCCATCAACCGAACCCTCTCCGCCCGCTCCGCCTCGTCCATCAGCACGGCCCGCCGTCACCGTAGCCCGAGCCCCAACTTCCAACCACAATCCGTCGACCCCCGCGACCAGAACATGGCCCAAGTGCCCCGTAGGCGGAGTTGGCAGTCAAATCGAGAGAGCAATTCGGCATCTAATGCCGAGAAGGAGTTCGACGATGATGACGACGATGATGATATTCCTGATGGTCTCATTTTGGACAATGTGCCCCTGTCCCCCCGGCCAGCAAGTGAACGATCGAGCAGTCGGCCCGTCTCGGCCTCGACGTCGCCGGAAAGACAGCCCAAGGAACGTGTCCGTAGCGTCGGCAACGGCACACCCGCTGTTGCTGCTGACAGAGGATCGTTAAAGTCACCCAGCTGGAGATCGGAAAATTCTAGCGATTCACAGAGATCCATGCCGTTGTCACCGCTTAAAGGTCGTGCCAAGAGTTGGACTGCCGCCATCTCGGGCCTGAATGCTGAAGCCAAAGCACTGACGGAGAAGCTCGAAGAACATGCTGACGAATTGGAGAGGCGAGGGCTGTCCACTATCCGCGTAGCACCGAAACCCCGTGTCAAGTCGGCGCTCGCCGAACTACCGCCGCTTCGAAGAAGCAATATTATGATCGATCCACTGCCGATATCCAAGGAGAAAGAAGCCGTTCTCTCGCGCACAAGACCCTCGTGGTTACCGCCCAAGGACCCAGCTGAGGAGAAGAAGCATTTGAAGGAGTATCAGAGGATGATGGCAAGCAGCATCGAGGCTGGGAAGAAGAGGGAGGCGGCTCGTCGGGACAAGGAGAAAAACGAAGCCAAGACAGCCAGCGATCACATGCGAGCCTGGGAAGAAGATGTACTGAAGAGGTGGGACGTTGCTATCCGGGAAGAGCAAACGCGAGCCTTGTGGTGGAAAGGGATACCTCCCCGTACTCGTGGTGTTGTGTGGTCTCGTGCCATTGGGAATCAGTTAGGGTTGACTGCTACGTCATTCCAAGCGGCATTGTCTAGAGCTACAGAAGTAGAGAAACGAGCGGCGAACGGAAATGCCACAGCAGACGACGAACGGATCATGGGCTGGTTTGCGGAGATGCGAGCAGACGTCGAAGAGCGAACCTGGACAGATCTCAAGATTTTTCAAGCAGGTGCACCGTTGCACGAAGGCGTAATCGATGTCCTGCGTGCATATTCCATGTACAGGAGCGACATCGGTTACGTAACTGGATGCCACGTACGACTCCCCTGCCTTCTCCCCTACCCCCTGCTCTCCCAAATAGTCGAGATATAGGAATGCTAACACTCCCTAGAACATTGCCGCGCTTTTGCTTCTCAACCTCGACACAGCTGCTTCAACGTTTATCGCTTTAGCAAATGTTCTAAACCGATCGCTTCCATTGTCCTTTTATGCGGGCGACCAAGGAGCTCGGTCGTCGGCGTACCAACTCGTGAACCAAACACTGGCCACGAGATCTCCCCTGCTTCATAAGCACCTTGGCGATCCCAACACCATAGGCCATGATTGGGATACGTGTCTAAATGATATTTTCGTGAGCCTTTTTACTCGGCAGTTGAGCTTGGACGATTGTACAAGATTATGGGATGTATATGTTTTCGAAGGCGATCGGATTCTAATCCACGCTGCTGCGGCGCTGTTATTGGAAAAGGAGAGTCCACTTCTGAGTGCCCAATCACCAGTCGAGTTCCAGCAAGTCCTCGAGAGTGGTCCGAAGCCTACCCTACAGGGCCAAGACGATGACGCATTTATCAGACGTGTCCGGGATATCGGCAAGTAATACAGAACGGCGTATCCAGGCCATAACGACTTCACGATCGCTCGACGACTTGGCAGCAATAGGGAAAAATCAAGGTGCACGGAGCGTAATGTTTTTAATGGTTGTGTTAATAACGCCGCATGCAACAGTAACGGGTATGGCAGGCCAAGCACAGAAGAAACCGCAATATCTTGCTTGTGTCCGACCACCTGGCGTACGTTGCATTTGCGAGCAGCGCCGACGGGCGTAATGAACATAGATCTAGGTAGATGCGACTGCGCCCAGACCACGGAGTCTCACATCGACCTACCGTTATTTTAATTTCTAGATATTGAATGGATATTTCGAGCTTGCCCTAGTAAGCTTCACCTCGAATACTCGGGGTGGGTTTTGTACACTATCTATTTACATGTCCTGCAAAAAAGCTTGCGTCCCTGTTCCTGATTAACACAGATGATGCGTTATTGGAAAGCCAGTGACATATGGTCTGTCAATATTTGACTAACAAAAATCATGGTCCTTAACTTTTAAGAGAGTTGTCGAGACTCACCATCAACAGACCCCTGCGCCATACAACAGATGGGATGGAATGGCAGGGTCACGATCGAGTTTAAGCTGGGGATGGCGACGACACCCTCTGGGTCTGCGGCAGACGCCAAACAGCGCCATTCGGGCATTGCAGTATCCATCCTCGAAGCGTCTGCCACATGACTCCCGAACTCCTTCGGTCTGTAACGTGGACGAAGAAACAGTCCACTCCAGTGAGAACAATATTATCGTGGCAACGCAGCAGGGTGAACGAAAAAGATTCCAGTTCTATCCTATCAATGTGTTTGATAAGAATATCGCGCATCAAATCAGCACTACGCTCAAAATACGAAGCTTCACACTAATTACCACTCAATCCTTTGCGGCTTTATATGACTTGTCATAATTCGGGATTTAGCTTATCTTGCGGGGGGTGTGATTCTTCTACCTTGTCCAGGGTATGAGTCTTGGGGGACTTGCTGCAAGGACTGTTTGCTCCCGAGTCCAGCCACCCGGAATTACAATCAACTTTGCTTTTCTGTCCTGGATACTAACTATAGGTATGTTCAACGAGCCAGGATCACTGTTTCTTTTGCCCTAGCACCAATTCACTTAGGCCTACGGCGTTATACCACAGTAACCAGCCGCTCTATCGAAAGGTCGCAGAGTGGTGTGCGTTCACGAGCAAGACAAGCGACGCAAGTACCTACACAGTGGCGCTAATAATGAGAGACAAGGCTTAGGGACACCAGGTTTGACGGCATGGGCCATCTCCGTAAAGCAGATATAGAAAAATTTGAATCGTTGCTTGAGCACACACCACATCAACGCATTGTGGCCAATTCATAGGTTTTCTATCGCCACCGCACGTCCAGGGAACACTCGATTTCCTACCCGATTGCAGTCTCAAATCCCGTCCCTCGGGACTCTTTCATCGGACACCTCTCAATACGTTGCAGAGGGCCAAGCGCTCGCCTCACCAGTTGCCGTAGTCTCCATCTATGACCATGGTTCTGGGTCCGTGTAGGTCTCCCCTTCTATGTACTTCTGCAAGCCAGTATTTTCAATTACAAGGCAATGGCACACAATACTCGATCCCGCCGGCAAGAGCTACAACCAGTTCCACCTCTTCCTTGTCTCCAAACTCGCAGACATAAAGCTTCCCAGAGCTCAGCCCAAGAGAGCAACCCACAGCGAGGTGAAAGGGGCTCGACGCTCAAACCAAACCATACTTGGGCGATATTTTCACTCTCGGGAATCTCACCAAACCTTTCCGAGGATGAAACTGACACACCGTCGACACCTACCCCAATTCGTGGTCGTGACGTGTCAAACTTATCGAAGCGGCAAGGCCAAATTGGTAACTCGGCGGGTGATGATGCATCACCCAACCTCGACTTTCAAGGTGCCTATGAGCCAACGACACCAAAGCAAGCCGAGGGTCATCCTCGGATCATTCATTTTGACTTCAGCAAGTACAAAGCCGGCACGCCGGGAAGCGAATCCCGCCCCATCAAGATAGAAGACTCACCCAAGACATCCTCGTCGTTGCCAATCCACGCTTGGAAAGCATCCGTTCGCCAAGAAAATCTCGGACTGCCTACGTCGCTTCTAGAACAACCTGTATGTCGTCTCTTCTTACCTAATCAAACTTAAAGACTTGCTCATATCGCGCTAGGCTATACGACATGGCTGCCCATCAGGAAACGCCAGCCAGGTCGAGAATCGACATGCTAATGGAAGCTCATTCATGATCCTCCCGGCTGATCTGGTATTGTCAGAAGGCGTGACGTCTATAACCACGTCACCCAAAGCCGCAACAACATTTCTTCGCTGCTTCCTTGCGTCGGAAAATCATTGGCTAAGATCACTAGACCACGACATGGACCCCGATAAAATGTTTTGGGGAAACATGCTCAAACAATTCAACGCCGGTCCCCACGGGTACAGTATTAACGGGTGGCCGACAGCAAGAGCCATCGCCACCACTCTCTGTAGTGAGCCATATAAAGTGCAGGTTGAACAGCAGCTACCGGGCGTGGATGATGAGCTATCTAATCTCATCTCAGCAATCGTAGATTGCCGTCGCATGTCTCAGCGTCGGCGGCGGGGACAGCGGCCGAGCATCGGAAAGGCGAAGACCTCAATGGATGTTGTGGTCGGCGAGCGGGATGCTAAAGGTGTTCTTGGGAAAAAACCCCAGACCCTCGAGGATCAAAATAAGCTCATCCAGGCCTTGGGTACCATGGTACGCGCGAAGTCAACACAGACTACGGTGCCCAAGGCAGACAACCCAAAAACTGGACCCGGTCTGAATAATCAGAATAAGCGGAAAGGAGTCCATCATCAGCCCCATACAGCTAACTCGCCATCAAGCAACAACAATATCGTGCCCTCTAAGGGGCCTAAAAACAATCCAGGGGCAACGAGACGCAACCCCAACAAGAGGGTCAAGACCTGGGGGGAAGGGGAACAATAGACCTCCCGAGGTGTATCCGTATCCACCCACGGAAACAGGGAGACAAAATTGGCGAGGCGATCCATCACAGTCGAGATTCGCGGCGCAAGATAACGATAAGCGTCGCCTGGAACAGCGGGTGAGAGATCTAGAGCGCACGATAAACGGCTTGAAATGGCCGCGATATATGTAGTTATTCGCTAGGCTAGCAAGCTCTGTGCACTGAAGGCCTTCTACTGTGAGATATTTATTGCTATGAGTGCAGGAATTCTTAATTTCTGGGGTATATACGTCCGAAAGCTCTTGTGATGGTATTGGGTCAGCTCCTTTGAGTACTCAACAGCGTCTGATACTATAATTATAGGTATAAGAATAGGATGTCGTCCATGTCCATCTTTAATCATGTAAGCAACAATAAAGGGGTGGTTGTAGGCAAGTTCCTAATACCAGCCCGTTAACTCCCTTCCAGAATCACGGAATCATGAAATAGTCTGGTCCCAGAAGGTTACATAGTAGACATAATATACGTCCGTTAAATAAACCCGGACCCAGGTCAACGGTCAGTTGCCGTACCCCAGGAGCCCGCAAAACACTCCCACTGTGAAGAGTACAAGCCTCACAAGTACACCGTGTGCATGGTCGCAACTACAAATACTTCGCCACTGACGCAGGCTACTGAGACACCATGAGGACTCGCACTCGAGGGCATCGGGCTCTTCAATTGGACTAATTTTCCAAAATAGATAGCCAAGGTCCTAGCTGCCTACCTCGTAAAGTCGCCAAGTCAGCGCCCACCAGCACAGGGTGACCCCCCTCCACTCCCTTCTGGCTAGGCCTACCCGTGAAGACCTACCCTTGAAACATTTCTTATTCTGTCTGCCAGCCATGCCCAGACTTGAAGATTTTGTTCTATTCTTCGTAGTGCTTGTGAGGTATCACGTCACATAACCTTACACATGTAGTACTGAAGGATCAGAATCCATACTACATCCGAACGCTCACTACTGAGAGTTTTCTCTGTCATAAGTCTAAAGTTTCTTGTCCTATTATCCAAACCCAATATCTGAGCCTCCAAAAAATAAAATAAATTAATATCTAGGTCTCTTAGAACTCTCTAGTACTACAAGCAAGACTCCCTTCTAAAACCCCAGAGTTCCAAGGGATTAAGGCATAAGTACTCAGCACAGGAAATTCCGAGAGCCTTCGGTACAGCTGCCAGCCGAAACAGGGGAAAACCAGTATCTAACGAAAGAGCATAGGAAGAAGGCGCTACTGCAAGAGCAGTGAAACTCAAGCACGCGATAACTCGAATACGATCAATGCTGGTATGGGTTCGAGAAAGCAAGCCAGAAAGGCTACACCACTAAACCATCAACAATGCATGTCACCCGCTGCCGGGAACTCGACATTGTACACATCATCATATATGACTGTTCAAGAGCCTTCGCCTCCTTTGTCATCCCCTCAGCCATCACTCCCAAGTTCATCACCAGAGCAGACTCATGAGCTTCCAGTTACTACGACCCCATGCAGGCCACGCCCATCCAGATCAAGAGCAAGACGCGAGCAGGAAACTCGGTCAATCGCGTCAAAGAGGCCGTCTAGGCAATCAAAAGAGACATCTGTGAGTAATCACGCTCTTGATACAACAGGGCACCACTCATTTCATACAGCCACAGGACACCAATAGATCAGATCATGAGGGAACGGCACACTCGCCAGTGAATCCCAGAGCCCAATCCCGAATGTCTCGACCAGTTCCATCATATAAAAAGAGCATGGAACAACAGACGGCGAAGCTAGTCAATGTTCTCATTAGGAATAAGGCTATACTATGCGATTGTCTCGCCGAGGAAAAAGATGCGGACAACGGGAACTGCAAGACTAGTGAGTGCCGCTTCCGCCTATGTCCTCGATCTAAGACCCTCAGGAACAATTCTTGCATCGAGTCTCATTGTTATAAAGAATAGATCCCTAAACTACTAAATAAATCAAATTCCTACCTTCCCCCTTGAATGAAGTCAAAAGATGAGCAACTAACCCGAGACGATGGATGCAGTGATGAGGAAAGTATCAGCCGCAGTAGAAGACCGGCGCTTCCAGAGCTGGGGGCAAGTAAAGTCGTGGATGTTTCGTCACCACCGTCAACAGCAGCGAAGGATCAAGGTGCCTACATCGTCATCATCGTCACGAAGCAGCCGCATCTCCATTCCAAAGCAAAATAAGAAGAACGGCGGGGTGCCGTTTGGCGTCGCATTCGAGAAGCACCTGGCGCCCATCCTTCGCACATGGGAGATGACCACCAACAAGCAGAAGCTCCTTGACTCGGTAATAGAGGCAATCAGAACCCGCAAACTAATCCAAGCATTCGGCCACCGTCTGGCGCGGGATGATGAGCTACCTGCGGACATCGGGCCGCTGATATTCTCGCCCCTGTTCCTGAAGATATGCGAGAAACAGGTCCAGAGAGTCAAGTCAGCAGCGCCGAGCAGAACTGATTCTGATGATTCGGAGAGTGAGTGGTCTGATTGGGAGGAAGAAGACGATGATGACGGAGAATCTGGCAAGAGCGGTGCGACGAGGGCTGCCGGAACTAATGCTCTGCCATCGATTGAGCTCGACAACAACAGTGAAAATGAACACGAGTTAATAGCTAGTGAGAGGCCTAACAAGCTATCTACACCCATTGAGAGCCAGGGCTTGGAGACTCAAGTGCCCACAGTACGACCGAGCCGCAAGACTCGACACAAGACGGAGCGTGACGCACGAAGCACCGGGCGTATCGATGGCGAATGTGTAAGTCTAGGTTATCTACAGCCACCATCACCACCATCACCACCATCATCACCATTACCATCAAATTGTCTATATCTTGATTAACAATGACCTCATCTTTTCGCGAGGGTTTGTTAGAGGAGGAGATGGAGCGTCGCGAGAAGCATCTAGTGCCTATCGACAAGACCGAGTTCGGGCGGGATCATGTGATCGAAAGGCTGCAGAAGCATATTATCAACAAGCTTCTGGAACATAAGCGGTTGCCATTTATTTCGGCAGCCTATTTTAACTGGCGAGTTGATCATCGTCTGTGGGAAGTCTTTGGTAAGTTGCTTTATTTCGCGAGCCTTTAATTACAATATTGGATGTCCCTTGGTTTAGTTGTGAACTCAAACACTGACTAGATTTGTAATAGGTAGCAAGAAAGACGACCCCGAATTCCCCCCCTCTCCACCAATGTATGCCCCGCCATACAGTATTCTATATGCGAAGGCTTATTTCGAAGCCAACCCATCTGAAGAGGAGAAGAAGGCCCAGGAGAACAAAGAGGCCAATGAGGGCAAGGGGAAGCAGAAGGGAAAGGAGCCGGAGACAAGAGTTGAAGGCCCCTATTCCGGCTTCACACAGGTATCTACCAAGGTGGTAGACCCTGCTGACGAGACCATTGGTGAGGTGGTAGGAGTGGTGGCCTGGTATCCAACAGGGGAGAAGTCGTCCCGCGCACTGCTGGAGGACAAGCTAAAGCTGCACCGAGCTCTTTTGGGCAAGGGTACACCTTACCAAGAGGGCTGCGGTCCTTTTCAGATCGAATTTCCCTTCAGTGCATTGGGGGGCGATCTCGAGACCTGTCTTGGTCCTAAGGAGGGCTTGGTTGACCTCTTGGCAGAGGCATCCAAATACATGGGGGGCAGTCATGGAGTCATGCTGTTCGCCAAGTTCCGCGACCTGCCCAACGGTGATCGTCGTGTCGGTCTATTTTTGGATTGGCATGACATGGCCCCGATCGAAACCATTGCCTGGCAGCGGGTCCTCTACAAGGCATGGTGTGCCCTGCTGAGCTTATTTAACAGCCAGCTTCGTGGAGTGAGGGTGAGCTTGATGGACCACCTTCGACAGTATTATGACGAGTCGATGCGAGAGCATCTGATGCTCTATTCACGTATCGGAGCCGCGGTACACCAGCTGGGGTCTCAGGTAGATGCCCGGCGGCGAAAGGCGGCGGAGGGTGCCAAGGAAGAGGCAGAAGCAGCAGAAGCAGAGGCAGAAGCAGAGGCAGAGGCAGAGGTGCTTTTCGCCAAGGTGGACAAATTGGCGAAGGAGAAGGGTGCGATGAGAGTGGCGCGGTCTGTCAGGGGCAAGCCTAACTTGACAGAGAAGATCAAGGAGCTGGTTCGTATCGCAGACAGTCCGATGGAGCTGACCGAGTTTGTCAACACTCGTGACGTCCGCCTCACGATGATCCGACCCACGGCCGAGAAGATCCTAGCAGAGCAGATCCGTTACGTCTTGGAGGACTCTGAGGTGCCGCTAGACCTGCCCAAACGTCTCGAGCAGTGTATTTCCTGTCTCGCAGATCCAAAAGCTCCATGGGAGCAACTTCTGTCGCCATTTGTGCGACATCGCATTATATCGGCCGGCATTTTGGAGTACAAGAAGGCTCACGAGGATGAGGAGGAGTGGGTTAATCGAACCCTTTATATATTAGACATGTTTAAAGTAATGGCACCTTTGGCAGAGGCGATGATGTCTGAGGCTAGGGAGGTATTGTAGGGTCTATCCTAGTACACAGGACAGTATACAAGTGCTACTATAAATCAATAGACCGAAGCAGGAGGGTACATCAGTATCAATTGACAATCATATGATCCTATACTTCGCTTCTAAACACCCGCAATTGAACTGTGCCCAGGCCTGGTCGATAGTACCAATTGCCCAATCATATGATCCAATACTTCGCTTGTAAACACCCTCAATTGAACTGCGCCCAAGCCTGGTCATTAGCATCAGTATCAATTGCCAATCATATGATCCAATACTTCCCTTCTAGTCACCCGCAATTGAAGCCTGGTCAATAGTTAGCATCAGTATCAATTGCCAATCATATGATCCTATACTTCCCTTATAAACACCCTTAATTGAACTGCGCCCAAGCCTGGTCATTAGTTAGCATTAGCATCAATTGACAATCATATGATCCTATACGTCCCTTGTAATCACCCGCAATTGAACGGCGCCCAAGCCTGGTCATTAGTAACCTCGACCCGTTCACAGGCCTCTAGCTCATCACTTGATACTGTTAGGAGCTTAGTTATAGGCATGCATTGACTTTGAATGCACAAGGTCCAATCCAACGTGAAGTCTATACCTATACTCCTTGTTCTACACCTTGTTCTACACCTTAATCTATGTCGCATGTCGTTGTACTTAGGTATATAGGCCTATGTAGGTAACTGTTGTGTCACCGTGTTACTGCAGGACGGGTTTGTGATACCTCCTCAATTGGGTAGGTTCTAATGGTATTGTCCAATCAGCATGGTCCCGACATGGTACAAGCATGACGCCGGCATGGAGGATCCACCCGGAGGTTTAATTCAACGTCCATTTGACCATTACAGGGTGTCCAATAATGTAATATCACAACGGCTTGTTGAATTGTCAATTGATCAACAAGCTTATTTTCGCCGTTGCAGCATCAGATTGAACACAGGAGCATACCTGGGAGTGGCAGAGTTGGAGAACTGTTAGGTGCTGGGGTACCTGGTATCAGGGGTGAAAGGTGTCGCTTCAGGGCCGTAGGGAACTACAGCAGTGTATATCATACATAGTGTAGAAGGCTATGAAAGACCCCAAGACTGCCCGATTATAGAAGGGAGACCTAGGCATCAGTACTATACCTATCTACCTAGTGGCGGCCTATTGGCGACCTGCTAGCGACCTGCTGGCGACCCAACATTACTAAAGATCAAACCCATAGCCATCCTATGATTAATACATGTGTTTAATCCGTATAATCAATTGTGTATACTTAGGTAATTGGTAGATGCTTATCAAAGCGGGGTACAACCTATCAGTAGGTAGGGCTTAATTCAATCAAGTGCACAAGTCTTTGAGTTGACGATTTCTTTCCTGCAACGCTGTTACATTCTCATCACCGTCATCATCATCATCATCATCATCATCATCATCACCCTCATCATCATCACCCTCATCATCATCAACAGCAACAACAACGACAGCAGCAGCAACAGCAGCAGCAACAATAACAACAATGGCGACAAATCCTGGTGGTGCAAGTGGCGGCGATGGTGTTGGTGGCAACGGTACTGGCCGTGGTAGCAATGCTACTACTTGGCGTGGCTTTGCGGGTGAGCGACACCCATTCCCAGTACACCTTGACAAGCCTCTTGGTGATTCTCGTGGTGGTCGTGGTGGTCGTGGCGGTCCTCGTGGTGGCCGGGGTGGTCCTCGTGGTGGCCGTGGTCGTGGTGATCGTGGTCGTGGTGATCGTGGTCGTGGTGGTCGTGGCGGCGGCAGCAGTGGCACCATCATCCCGGTGTCACCCAATACTACCTTTCAGGTAGCTCCCGCAGTTGCGGGTATGGCTGGTGGCTTTGCCCCGCCATTCATGGCACAAGGATATCCGCAAGTATATCCTCAGGGATATCCTCCGGGATATCCGCAAGTATATCCTCAGGGATATCCTCCGGGATATCCTCTTGGTTATCCAGTTTCGCCATACTACATGGCACCAACAGGTGCTGTGGGTACGGAGATGAACGTGGGGGTTGCTGGTGGTGCTGGTGGTGTTGGTGGTGTTCCTGGTGTTGCTGTTGCTGGCGGTGCCCTCGCTCAGGTAGCAGGGTCCTCATTGGCAGCTCCAACTGGAGTTTTGGTTAGGGAACCTCGGGAGGTTGGGGTAGACCTCACTCCCGAGGGGGAGAAGTGTGGCATGTTTGACCGCACTAACCCTAACAACGATGTCGCCGTCATGACATCAGGTTACCTGGCCTATTCAGGCGATGCCGCTAAAGTCCCAGCGGTTGTTGACTACTTCACCGCCGAACAAGGCGTGAAGCCTGGCGACAAAGTATTTATGCAATTGCATAAATACTCTGAAAGACGCCTTCAAAAGCAGAAGGTCAGGGCTAGAAAGATCCGTGCCCGATTGGGTATCACCCTTGGTGAAGACGGCGACGACGACGACGACAATAACGACGACGCCAACAAGGACAAGGACGTCCCAATGGTGGATGCCCTGGGGCCAGTGGCCAACCCGTTGCGGCCGACCTTCGGCTTTGTTATGCCTGGCAGTTCTCGCCAGAAGAAGAAGGAGAAGAAGGAGAAGAAGGTGGTGGAGGAGGTGGAGGAGGTGGTGGAGTTGGGTGAGGGGACGAAGCGCCTGACTTTGACCCAGGTAGTAGATGAGGTCCTCGAGGATACTCATCCAGATGATGATGAACTGGACAACGGCGTCGCCGATCCGTTCGATGCCGATTCGTTCGCTGCCGATTCGCCGACTAGAGAGCCGTAGATGAAGTATGGATAGCACAGCTTAGCCTAGAGGCGAGCTGTGTGTGGACGGCTAGTTTTGTTTTGTTTTACATCTCGTGAACCAGAATGGTTCTTAATGATACATCATGACCTCAACTTTGAATGTCATACTGTGACATGTTTACTTATCTTGTCCTAAGCATCTGACATAGTAGCTAAGCAGAGGTAATTGGTAGTCTCTAATGTACAGCTAATGTCCAGACCTTAACAGCGGGGTTTGGAGATCTCAGCGGGTTGCTAGGTACCTTGTATGCCACCTAGGTACAGGTAGAGGGGTACACACAATTAGATCTATTCTAATTAAAATCTGCACTGATATCGCAACTTGCAATTGGCACAACTACTTCCCTTCTATCCCAAGCTTTTTAATTTTATTTTTAAGATGGAGAATCAACGCCAATTACGATCACGATCTATCCAAAGTGTAGCCCCTCGTCGATATAGCGGCCGAGGCAGACCACGAAAGGAGCAGCGACACGCAGCAGCAGCAGCAGCAGCCACAGCAGCAGCAGCAGCGACGGCAGCAGCAGCCACAGCAGCAGCCACAGCAGCAGCAGCAGCCACAGCAGCAGCAAGAGGATGAAGAACAAGATGAAGAACAGGAAGAGGATGAACACCTGGAGGAGGGAGGTGACGGCAGCGACGATGACGACGATGACGATAACGACGATGACGATAACGAAGACGACCCTCTCCCCCCGACCACCCAAGGAGGCAAGGTTGTAAAGGGGAGAAAGGGCGTTGGACTTAACAGCAAGCAATGGGCTGGCAATAAGGCCAAGGTACTAGAAGCTTTGGGTTATCTTCAAGGAGATGTCATGCACTTCGTAGCAAGCTTTGCCTGGGACCTCGGAAGGTTCTCAGAAGCTGCACATGACACACTCCGCGATAGCCCCAAACCCAACATAGAAGTCCTGTTATCACGTATCCCAGGACCTGTCATCTCCAAATCCTGGACACAAGAGATGGAGGACAACCTATGCAGGCGGTTCGAGGAAGATCCCCTGCCACATTATATGGCCACACAGAAACTTCATCGCAGAACCATGGCACTGTGGCGCAAGTGTTGTCACCTCCGAACATTCCCTACCGATATCATTGGGCCGGAGCATTATATGGAGTACGGGGTGGATATCGAGCTTGACGGATCGGCACGCCCCGATACTGACTGGGCAAAGCAGTTCTGTGACGAGTTCTCTGACCTCATATTTGGCTCGCCCTGCGAAGACAACATGGGATTGTTAGCTTTGTTTATCAGGTATGCCGTGGCTTGCCGTGTCGATCGTCGTGTGGTACCGATGGAAGATTCGGCAACTGGACTGCCGTTCTTTGATATGATGAAGGAGGAGATGGAGAGGGTCGGCCTGAACCTACGAGAGATAGGTGAGAGGGTCAGGGAGGCTTGGCAGGCTAGATGCCTTGCCAAGTCGTGGGAGATACGGGTTTTGGAGAACCTGGAGAACAGGTATTTTGGGGGTGAGGTCGAGGGTGAGGTCGAGGGTGAGCGGAGGGATGAGGTCGATGACTCTGCTCCTTTTAGGGTCCTTCTGGAAGACTTGGTAGCGGTTCGCGAGGCGTTTGAGCAGGTCTCTAGCCTCGGTGTCCCTCTTTTTGTTAATATGAGGACAAGACATATGCTTGTCGCTCAGTCTCGCTCGCCCGGTGGTTCTCCCGAGAACAGGCACGAGCTGAATCGTCTCCGAGATGCCCTAATGCTTAAAGATATGAGGCTTGAGGCGCAGAGACGTCTGAGCCAAGCAGTTTCCGAGCCTAGTGATGACGATACGGACCCTCCTGACGATACGGACCCTCCTGAGGATATGGACTCTCCTGAGGGTTATATGGACTCTCCTGAGGATCCTATATACCCTCTTGAGGAGCCTATGGACCCTTTCGAGGATCCTATGGACATTGACAATGACGGGGATGATGAAAGCGGCTCGGCTGAGTCATGGGGAGGTTTTAGTGACAGGGAGGGCAAGGTCCCCGACCTGGAGGATGCTTTTGGGGAGTCGTCCCAAGGCGATGACTCAGATATACCCGAGGGCGGGGATGATGAGATGTCCCAGGGCAGGGACTCGGACATGTCCCAGAGTGAGGGATCAGATATATCCCAGAGTGAGGGATCAGATATATCCCAACCCAGGGATTATGAGATGGAAGATGTGCTGTACTATAACGATGATACGGACGTGGAGGTAGATGGGACCTCGGATGGGATCTCGGACACAGGCATGGACGATGACCCAGAATCCGAGATCGAAGAGGCACAGGACACAGTGCAACCTCATGACGCTCCGTCGAGTCCTGCGCGAAGAAGTGAGCCGCGCCAGAGACGTCTCGCTATAACACCATCCCATGGTGAGAGGATTGATATGGAAGGGGAGGCAGACATGACCTCAAGTGTTGAGCACCGTAGGAATATGAGTTCCAACATGGAGACGGCTCAAATAACGTTGTCGGCAGAAAATAGATGGACAGCAAGCTATGACCGGATACAGAAGGCAAGGGGAGTTAATATAATGCGATGGGAATAATGCATAGTCTTATGACATCTATTACCTTGTGATTGCAAATAATGAACACTACGTAATAAATGGAGATGTATAGTTTGTCAATTCAATCAGCTACAATCATCACTAATCATCCTCGGCTCCTCCAGCCTCTCGCATGCTCCTCGGCGCCGTCGGTGGCTGTCGAAGAAATCCGCCGCTCCCACCTGCCTCGTTCTCTGCCTCGTCCTGTGCTGTATCTCTCGGCTCAAGAATCAATCGTGCCATCCTACGTGTAGCCGCATACTCGGAAAAGTCGAAAGACTCGGTAGGGGTGATCTGGAGAGGGACAGGGTCATGCGACGCCGTAACATAGAACAACATATACTTGAAACCGAGTTCACCCAGTTGCCATTCTTGCCCCTTGCCCGTCGTAAATCTCTGCTGCATTGTCAGAGGTAGGGGTTGATAATAACCCAGGTCACCATATAGACGGACAAGGTCTCTGGACCCGACTTCGTGTCTATTCATCATGCGTACAGCAGCCGCGAGAGTATAGCGATCACGATGGTGAGGATCGTACCGTGATCGTCCTTCTTCACCAGTCGGTTTATAACGGCAGGTGTTGACGAGGATCTCGCGAAGTTCTTCAAAGCTCTTCGCCTGTGAGTCTGGAGTTGTAGTGTCGTAGAGAACGCGCAACACCACGTGATAGGCAGCCTGCCAGTGATACTTGAATCCTTCTTCCCTCACAAGTCGCGTGCCAAACTTGTCGCTAATGCACTCCCCGAGGTTCTTCGAGCCCGAGTAGTGTACCTGAGAGTTCCTGCTCAACAAGGTACCTGGCTCGAGCTCGGCCTCTTCCCATCGACCCCCTTTAACAGGACAAGCCATGACCCGATCAAACAGCTGGAATGCTGGCATGTTCCAGATAGTTCGCCACATGGGCTCATTCTCTAGCAGGTTGTGTGCGTCGATGGTGAGCATGGTGGTGTCGGGGTTCGACGAGAACTGGAGCAGGATGCGCGCTCGCTCCTGCGATTGCGCGTCCCTTGTCTTTTCAATGCCCATGTCGGCCCAGATCATCTTGGCAAACGGGTTCGTATCTTCCTGGCGATGTTCGGGGGCAATAAAGGAGAAGAGGTGTCGCAAAAGGATGATGACGATATCTAGGGCCTGAATCTCCTCCATTTTGAATGTATTGTCTGACCATCCTGGGACAGAGTCGCGAGCCTTCTTTGACGAGAAAGTAACGGGGTGAAAGTGCTGCAAAGCATAATTCTGAAGCAAGTTGTCATCTGGATACATCTGGCGGATATCGCCTAGGCCATGAGAAGCCGCTTTGGAGCTTGTCGAAGTCATGATTGTGATGGGTCGTGACTTGGTGATGTGATCTGGTGATATCTACAGTAAAGAGTAAAGAGTAAAGGAAGCGTGGGTGTGATAAGATGACAAGATGTGCTGTCAACTTTTACTGCTAGTATCTAGTATCAGCTGTCTAGTATCCAAGGCAGAGCACTACCACCTATTACCTAGATTACTGGCATAACCAAAACTGCTAGCACTACCTAGGTGACTGGCACAACTGAACTACTAGAAGTACTAGGTGCTGCTAGAACTACCTAGGTACCTAAGTTACTGGCATTACTGACCTCTTCATCTGGCGTAATGGCGCAACCCAACAAGGATTGGTGTTGCATGAAGCCTTAAAACATTAATAGAGCTCTACCTATACAAGACAAAGCTTTATAGGCCTCATGTAAATCTCTGTGCCTTGTGACATACCATTGAGTAGTAAAGTCGGTTCTGGATCGTTCAACATAGCTGTGCTGATCTGGACTTAAACTGGCCACCTATGTTTGTCTCGTTATTGTAACTATGTGCTATAACTACATGCTATAACTGTGCTGTAACTATGTGCTGTAACTACGTGCTGTAACTACGTGCTGTAACTATGTACTGCGCCGACGTACTTTGCTAACCGATTTAATATGAATCTGCCTATCTGCTCAACTACCACAAATCGTAAACTCAAACAACGCTCCATTTACCTACCCGCACTCAACAATCATCAAAGCACAACCTAACGCGCGTTAGTAACCATCATCATCATCATCATCTTTATCATTGACCGGTTTAGCTGACACTCTATTAGAAACAATGAGTACGGAATCAAACGTAATGGCAAGAGAAAGACTAGGATTCGAGGGCTTGTGGAACGGGGCCGAGTTGGGCGAGCAGCAGTATCCCGGCTTTGGCGCCTGGAAGTCAGTAAAGGATGACATCGACAGTCATCTAGAAAATGCGGTCAAGACCCCGGGGGTTACAGCATTTTCGTTATGTTCTGGTCCGGCCACAGGCAAGAGCACGACATTGATGCGACACATCTCCGAGTTGGCTAGAGCGTCCAAGGCACCACGGCGCGTACTATACGTCGTCGCAACTGAAGTCGAGGCGCAATACATCAGCTCGTGGCTCTGGGCTCACCAGGCCTTGGATACTGGTGATGGTGTCGGGGGTGTCCGCGGGGTGCAGGTGATGACCACCGAGACCATGGTCAAGATGTTTACCGAGGACGGGATGCACTGGCCGGATCATCTTACCATCGTGCTCGACATCAACTGGTATCCGACGGTCGATGATGAGGTGGCGTTGGCGTTGGTGTTGCATCGGGCGGGCCAGATCAAGGAATCTCATCGCCTGATGGACATCCACATGGCCATCGTGTTGCTGATGTCGGGGTTTGAGTCTGCTCGAACCATCCAAGCCTTCAAGAAGTGTCTTGGGAACATGAAGCACGTCCGTATCAAGGGTTATCACATACCCCCGCTGACATATCTAGAGGGGGATTGGAAGAATGATGTTAGACGGAGCATCGGCTCTTGGGATCGCAGAGGCCGAATGATCGTCGCCGGTGACGACGACGTGTACTGGTGGCGCAGACTCCCTCTAGAGGAGGAATTGGGCGAGGCCCTAGTGGCTCGAGATCCCACGGTCCCCGGAGACTGGATATTGGAAGAGAATTTCTCGTCTTTGAAGAAGCACAAGGCCATCTTCGTCCATGGGGAGGTGCCCTTTGCGGTAGGGCTGCGCAATGTCACACTCGTCATCTGTAGTGGGGAGATGGAAGGTAGTGTCAGACTCGACCCTGGTATCTTGCAGGCGGTCCCCTACAAGCGACAGATGACCATCTCCGAGGTCATCCGGGTCCTTTCGTGGGGTGTCAGGTCGGACCAGTACGGAAGCTCGACCAATGTGGTGTTTGCCGCGCCGGTGGAAGGTTATGGAGATCTCAAGGAGCCTGATCGCGACGATCTCGGTAAGGCGTGGAATCAGGACTTGCCGTTCTTGCTCTTGAAAATCTTGAAAGTCTGGCCGGGGCTCACGGTCAACCGGCTACCAACCCGCCCCTGTCTCGATTTTCATGCTCTTACCGATAGAATGCGTCGGTTTGTCATATTAGACTGTATAAAGGAGCAGGGGATGGGATGGAAATGTACGGAACTCGGCTTGGAGATTCTCGACATCTGGGCTAAGCTGGGCGGCACAATGAGTTTCAACGTCGTCTTTCTCCTTGCCAGAGTGACTCTGATGATACGACACTCGAGACCTGGACTACTCGTGGTCGTCCTCCTTCACATGGCGGCAATCGCGCACGTCGGGTCTCTCTTCGTTCTTTCGACTCGACAGACAGTCTCTAGACAAGTCAACTCTGGCGTATCTTCGTCCCCCGATTGTTCCGATGGAAAGGTGGCATGCGGGTTCTCTCTGGATGGGACTGGGGTTGTATCTCTTCGGGTGTAGGACCAAGTCGATTACTGATGCGGTACCGGAGTCGGCCTACTCCAAGTTCCTCGAGGTTCCTGGTCTCGAGGTCGACACCGAGGTCGGCAGCAACATCGCCGAATTGGTCTTCACGTTCGCACAGTACATGGGGATACCCCTGACCAAGGTAGACGACAATAACTGGGACTGGTCGATATTGACTCAGGACGATGTCGCAACGATTGAGCGAGAGCTGATGTGGGCGTGGCTCCATCAAACAGTAATGTTCTGGCCGTCTCCTTACACTGAGGCGGATGATGTCGTCACAGACATGGTGTCATTTGAGAAGTTTTCCATATCAATGGATAGGGAGGCTATAGAGGTATCACTTGTTCGCGAGGAGAGCAAGAGGCAGAACAAGGCGTCGGGGGCATTCTATGCCATCTATGAAGGGGTGGAGGAGGATCAGGGCTCGTCGGCAGGCCGAGAGTCCAGATATAGGTGTCAGGGTGTCACATGGATCCCCGGCACAGCCTTTGTCGACGTGGAGAGCAAGAGTGGCTGTTTATGGCCTGATGCTGTGGGTAGAAGGATAGCTCGGTAAGGAGGACAAGGAGCATGGTTTAAGGATGAGCCATGTCATAATACAAATAAGACAGAGCTAGATTTTAATAAAACAGGTGTGGTTGTTGATATTGAAAGAGGTGTTAGAGTGTAGTAAGCATGATTGTGTATTGATGTGATGTTTTTATGAGATGAAAATAATTAATAAAAATAATTGTTGTTTTAATATATAAAATATTGCATGATATAAAAATATTATAAAGTTAAAATAATATAAATAAATATAAGAAAATTTAAAATATTATTATAAAGTAAAAAATTTAATAAATTTAAAAATAAAATATAATTAATAATTAATAGTTTATTAATAATTTTTAAATAATAAATATTAAGTTTTAAAATATATTATTAAAATAAACTTTAAAGTAATTTTAATTATAAATAAAAGAGTTTTTACTTTATTTAATATTATATTTAAATAAATGTTAAACGTTTAAACTAATATAAAAATGAATAAAATTTAAGTTATTTTNAANTATATAAATAAATAAATAAAGGTTATTAGGCGAATATATTTAGCTGTTTTAAACGGGACAAAACTTTTTACTTAGAACTTATTTTTATTAACAACCTTTAGTTCTGGATATATATTATTCGTTATAATAATAAATATTCTTTTTTATAAATAGGTTATAGGCTAGTATTATAGTGTCCAATACTACGTTTTTGCTATTAGTTTTATATTAGTTCTTATTTATTACTCCTATTTATAGAACTATATAAATATTTTTTAAATCTTAATTAGATATTAAGTATTAGGAATATTAAGTTTATATTTTAAAAAGAATATAAATAAGGGGGAAAAACTATTGTTGTTCTATAAAAACTACTAAGCTGCTTTTAAATTAACAATATAATATAAATTATTATTAATAATAATTAAACAATAACTATTGTTAGGGCTAAAATAAAGAGATAAGAATTTATTTATAGACTGGGTATTTAATATATGCTAATTTTTATTTGTTTATTTATTAGATTTAAAACAGTTAAATAAATAATAAAACTAACTATTATTTTTGGCCTTTATTTACTGCTTAAAATATATAGATTTTATAACTTTATTTATTAGTACTAGGCCTTTTGCTGTTTTTTTATTAACGCTAGCTTTATTACTACTGTTTTTTTTTGCTTTATTATTATTAGGTATTATAACAGTTAATTATAACGTATTAACTGGTATTTTTAATATAAAAACTCGGGGATTTATATTTTCGGTTAAAAATATAGCCCTAATTAGGAAGAATTATATAAAGTTATTTATAATAAGTAAGTAAGGAATGCTGCCGAACTTTGTTTTATAGCCTATATTATATTTGTTACGTAAAGCTTTTTTAATTTTAGCGAAAAGCTGTATAAAAACTATACTAATTTTATTAATTATAACAATAAGCTTGTCTTACTATAGTTATATATTGCTTTTATTTTTAGAGTTTAATCTTTAAATAGTATAGCTAGATTTAATTTAAAAACTTAGCGTAGAATATATTATAACGTTATTAACCCTTGCTGCTATACTTTTAGTATAAGCTATAGTTAATATTCTATTTTTTTTTAAATAAAATAAATATTTTTTATAAAGCTTTAATTATAACGGACTTTTCTATGCCACTTTAGCCCTCTAAATATCCAATAGTAGTTAGAGGTTTTAATAAACTTAACCGGATAGCTTTTATATTATAGTTAAGTTTTTTATATATAAATATAACAGCTTTCCGCTGTTTTATATTTAAATATTTCGTATTAAATACTATATATCTAATAATATAATATTTTATTAATAAAAAAAGTCTAATAAAAGCCGAATTTTTTTAAAACTTAATAAAGCTAATAAATATTATAATTAGCAAAGTTTAATATATTTATAAATATATAAAATATTATATACTNTTTTATTTAAGCTATTTAANATTTTTTAAATAANTTTATACGTTTATTTATTATATACTAGTTTTTTATTTTAATATAACTTTTTAAAATTATTAGTTTTTTTATTATTANTTATAATAATATTATAACAATTTATATAAGTTTTATAATAGTTTTTTTTTTATTAATGCTTGTTAAAAAGAAGGTTTAGCTAGTATAAAAGTATAATAATTATTTACTTTTTATAGTAACTAAGTACGGTATTAATTTAGAAAGCTGTTTAATTTAAATANNTAGATTAATCTAAATAAATATATAAAATAAATTATAAATAGGCTAAGGTGTACCTACCCTAGCTATTTTTACTACCTATACTAATATAAGCCTAACTTAGTAGTTATTATTATTTAAGTAACTAAACTTAAAATATTATAATATTTTATTTTATTTTAAATTTATATTTTTTATTCTTTTTTATTCTTTTTTATTTTATTATTTATATACTAAAGCCTTTATTTATTATTATAACAGTAGTAATTGCTAAAAAACAATAATAATTTAACTTTTAAACTATAAGCTATTATTTTTAAGGTATATTTATTAATATTAGTTATTGTTTTAACTTTATTTATAAAATATTATAAGTTTAAAATATTATAACTTTATTAACCGAACAAATAAATAAAACTATAACAAACTTGATTATTATTATTATTAGTTTTAGTAATAAACTATATAAAAAAATAACCGGTTTTTACAAAGAAATATAAAAAATAGGGCTATACTTAAATAATTTATAAGTAGTTTTTATTTTTATTATTATTATTAAATAAAACATACTTAAATAGGTTTTTATTAAAATAACTAGTATATTTATTTAACTATTAATATTAATATTAGTAAAAAATCTAGGTTAATAACGCTATAAAAAAGCTAATATTTAATAATAATTATAATAACTATATTTAACTATAAAATAAAAAAGAATTATAATTAAAATTAATTTTATACTTACTAAAAAATCTTAATATATACTAACTTATTTAGCTTTTTAATATAATAAAAAAAAAAAAAAAAAAAAAACTCCACTATCAACAACCCTCACGCCTGGGACGTGTCGTGTTGCCTTGCTGAAAAAGGAGTCTCCTCCCAACTCCCTCCCTGCTGCTTGCCCGACCCTCGACATCGTAGTGACAGGTCGATAATCCGCCGTCCAAGATGTCTGGTAGTGTGCCGGTTCTCGCCTACAATGGCACCACGGATGAGGCTGATCCTGGGTATTCCACCAATGTGGCCAACCTGAATCTCTTCTACGAGGTACGAGCGCTTGTGATGATGATTCGAAATGATAGGTCGGGAAAAAATCTCGAGAACAGCCTTGCTGACATGTACCCTAATGAATAGGGTGGTGACTTTGCCTGGATACTCACATCCTCTGCCCTGGTGCTTCTCATGATTCCGGGCGTCGGCTTCTTCTACTCCGGCCTTGCTCGACGCAAGTCCGCCCTCTCGCTCATCATGCTGTCGATGATATCAGTCGCCGTCGTAGATTTCCAATGGTTCTTCTGGGGCTACAGCTTGGCCTTCTCTCACACCGGCAGCGCCTACATCGGCGATCTCTCCAACTTCGGTCTCATGAAGACCCTCGCGCAGCCCTCCGAGGGCAGCACCAAGGTTCCTGATCTCCTCTTCTGCCTCTACCAGGGCATGTTCGCCGCCATCACGTAAGTCGTCTCATTACTGGCGTATCTTGGGCGGAAATCTGACCTTGGTCCCCAAGCCCTGCACTCGCCATCGGCGCCGCCGTCGATCGCGCTCGTATCCTGCCGTGCATCGTCTTCATCTTCGTCTGGTCGACCATCGTCTACGACCCCATCGCGTACTGGACCTGGAACTCGAACGGCTGGTCCTACAAGCTGGGCGGTCTCGATTTCGCCGGCGGCACACCCGTGCACATCTCGTCCGGAGCCGCGGCGCTCGCCTTCTCCATCATGCTCGGCAAGCGCACGGGATACGCCAAATCCGCTGGCCTTCCCTACCGCCCTCACAACGTCACGCACATCGTCCTCGGCACCGTGTTCCTCTGGGTCGGGTGGTTCGGCTTCAACGGCGGCTCGGCCCTCGCGCGAACCTGCGCGCCGTCATGGCCTGCATCGTCACCCACCTCGCCGCCTCCGTCGGCGGCATCACCTGGGTCTTGCTGGATTACCGCCTTGAGAAGAAGTGGTCCGTCGTCGGCTTCTGCTCTGGCGCCATCTCCGGCCTGGTCGCCATCACCCCCGCGTCGGGTTTCGTGACGCCCTGGGCTGCCGTCATTTTCGGCGTCGTCGGTGGAATCGGGTGCAACGTGGCCACCAAGCTCAAGTTCGTCATGGGCGCCGACGACGCGCTCGATATCTTCGCCGTTCACGCCGTCGGCGGTATCATTGGTAACCTCCTGACGGGTATTTTCGCCGCGTTCGTATCCCCCCTCAAAAACCATAGTATACCACCTAGGTTAGCTAACACATGCGTTGCAGTGACTACATAGCCTTCCTAGACGGCTCCACCATCATCCCCGGCGGCTGGATCAACCACAACTACATCCAACTAGGGTACCAGATCGCGGACTCGGTAGCGGGATTCTCGTACTCGTTCGTGCTGACGTGCGTCATCCTATTCCTACTGAACCTGATCCCGGGCCTGAGCCTGCGCGTGTCGCCCGAGGACGAGGACACGGGCATCGACGACATCCAGCTCGGCGAGTTCGCCTACGACTACGTCGAGCTACAGCGCCACACGAGCGACATCATCACGCCGCACAGCATCCACGAACGCGCCAGCTCGTCGAAAGGGAGCGTTCCCGAGAAGTCTCCTGAGGCTATCGTTTAGAATATCTGTGGGCGAGAGAAAGTGAGAGAGAGATAGAGAGATAGAGAGAAATGCCCGCGTAACATAGTAATCGGCGACGAGTTGAGGTGTGGCTCGATGTCCACGCGCGTGGAGTCGAGGATATACAAATACTTCTTTCCGGGATCTCTCCCGCCTTGTCAATATAGCCTTAGCATAATCATCCCTGTAGTCAACAATACCCAATATCGAGCCAAAATCGTACTTAGAACGCCTGTCGTCGTCGAGCGAGTGTGTGACTTGTCGGTGATTTTTGAGTCTCGAAAAGCCACAGGTAGGTGTGATCGTCATAAACTCATGTCATTGTCTCTATAATTGTCTAGCAGCACGAGTTCTAGAAACGATTCACAATGAGAGTCGAGACATGAATGGAGGGTTGAGACAGACGAGCACGAGTGTGGCGCCAAGACAATCGAAGGCGAAGGCGAGGCGAGGCGAGGCGAGGCACAGATGTCAAGACAACACACCAACGACCCAACAACTTCGGAATAGAAAGAAAGTAGAACTGCATAGAATTGAAAAACAAAGAGATGTAGTTAAACAGCTGACTAATAAAACAATGAGGCTCTTCAAGACTCGAAACTCGTAGGTAAACCATGAGGTAAAAATAATGTCAACAAAACCCTCCATTTACGTAATTCTTTGTTTCCACTCCCATCCCCAAACACGCGAGCACTTTTTCTCATATGCTGCTGTGGATACTACACAACGCCATGCCATGCCATGCGTTAAATCCCACTACCTACCGACCGGCATTATTATTATTTATAAATAAGACGGGAAGGATCGATAAACGGGTTGCTCGGTACTGCTGTCGTGTAGTATAGGTATTGTACAAGGGTTCGGTGAGCTCATCTTTTGGGTTTCCGTGTCTTCTGTGGGCTGAGGCTAACTAAGCTCCTATTACGTAAATACAACAGATTGACGAGACCTTCTTACTCACATGGGTCAGTGATTGCGATACGTTTCGTAAGGGTTGATCTTGAAGTTTAATTAAATGATTTACTACATATTTCATAGTGAATTTCCTCGGTCCCAGTTTCGGCCTCTCTCTGACCCACTAACTGAAGGCCGGCGAGAATACCTAGTAGTAGATGAGGAAATAAAGAGGCTGATACTATAATGTATGTTTATTGCTGTATCGTTATATACAAGCGCTATGTTCATATATATATGTGCGTATCTAAGCATACCTAGCCCTCAACGCGGCAACGAGGAAGACTTAGACTAACTAACGAGTAAAGTAGTATATACGCCTAGACTGTCACGCGGCCGGATTAAGTACCTAACTCACGTACCGCAACCTCATCTAACACCTAGGTATTCACCAATCGTCTTCTAAGCCCCAAACTTCTCGATTACAGCTCGTCCCTGCGCATGAAAATCTCAACCACGGCGCGCATCTTCTCCTCCGTGGTCTTTCTCTCCCTCGGGTTCGCAGGCATGGCAGCGCGACAGAGAGCCAGACCGAAGATCTCCGCCGTGCGTCTCTCCCAGGCAAGGCGTCGTTGGATAGCGCCTTCGTCGATGCTCAAGCCCGCACTCCGTCGGAAGCTCAGGCTGCGTTTCCCCAATGATCCCCCCCCTGCGGTTGCCGACAGCCTCGCGCTCGTCCTTATTCAGCGGCTGGAGATCGCCGGCTACACGCGATAGCATGGCCATTAGGAAGACGAAGGAGATATTATAGTACGGTGCTGTTGACAGGATGTCTAGAACGCCCGTCTTGATCTCTTCCACTTCCACCGATGTCTTTGCGCTTGCGATTTGTGGTAGCGTCTGCTCGATCCTGGCCCAAAGTGGTGCCGAGATGATCCCATCGGGCATACTCTCGAGGAATAGGAGCAATGACTCACTCACTATCTCTAGGCGTTTCAGGGCTGGTACATCCGCTTTCAGCGTTCCGAGAATAGGTCGGTCATTCTCTAATGCCTCGATGATATCTCCTCGCAGCATGGCGTAGTCATCGTCTTCGTTCGTCTGCCACATCTGCCTGTCAAACGGCCAACCCGCTTTCTCGCGTGGGATCTTGACGTCTTCTATCATATTCTCGTCGCTATGAGCCGTTCTGTAAGAGATTCAATGGCTTCGATGAGCTTGAATAGCTCAGTTGGAGATGAACTGTGTACATCGAGACTATACGGGATCGATCCCGTTTTTGGCCGTTGTTCCATTAGTGCCGTGATGCCACCCTTCGGAATGCGTATTAACTCTTCGAGAGACCGTCCAAAGCATGAGGACCGCCAGGTAGCTCGTATCGGAATAAAGTGATCCCTTCCTTCTATAACGCGCAAAACCAAGACATCTTCTAATTGTATGGGATCCTCGTTCAACGCTTGTAGCTGTCTTATATCATGAACCTCAATTTCAATGACTGCACTGGCTGTCTCGCCGGGCTCTAGAGAGATTTCGGTTTCAGATATGTCGTCTTTTCTCTCGCTATCATCATTCAACGAATTGATAAATTTGACTCCCAACCATTCGGACTTCTGCTGGTCACCATCTTCGTCTTTCGGCTTTTCTAAGAAATCGAGCTTTGCCTGGACGCGACCGGTGTTCGCAATGGTCAAAAACCGCGATTTCCTCCGCATGAAACCAACATCTCCAAAATCAATGCCCCCACTACCGTCCCCAGCACTGCCTCGATCTCCGGATGTGAGTTCACCACTGTCGACGACGACAGTGATACCGGGCCGCCCTTCGTTCTCGACACGGTCCAATTCCCTTGCCACCTCGGCATGAACCTTGGCTTTGAGTTCGGGTACGACGGCGTCGTATTTCAATGTGAAAATACCTACTAGCGGTTTGTGGTCTGAAGACGTAATTCGCTGGTGGCTAGTATATAAACCTAGACATATTTCATCTATAAAGCCATCTTGTATCGTGGCTTGTTCTGTATTATCTTCTTCCTCATCGTATTCGTCATAATCATAAGCTGCATCACCTGTCGGCGGGTTATCACTGCTTGAATCTGTAGTAGGGTCGTAGTCAAACAAGACGCTTTCGTCATCTGCCGCTTGTTCAATGCCTCGTTTCTTCATGTCATCATCCCTGTTCTTTGCATCAAGCTGGTCTTGCTGCTGCTTTGTGTACCGTTCTGTGTCCTTGCGGGTTCGGTACAGTATTCGATCACACCAACTTGGCGCCCGTTTCTTCTCGGAAGTGTCAAAGAGCCCAACTGTACCGACATCATACTTGTATGTAGGTAGAAATGTGATGGGCCCTTCTCTCCATCCTTCGTGGAAGGCCTTCTTGTTCTTCATCACTTGATGTAATTGATCATGAGGTAAAAGAGAATCCAGAGTCGCTTGCAGGGATGCCGGATCGTCGTGAGGATCTGGCACGAAGTCGTCAGGGTCAGGAAGCTCCTCACTGCTCTCGTCGCTGTCATTTTGATCGAAGGAGGCCTCCTGTGAAACCATAGTAGGCGTTGAGGCGCCATCTGAATTTTCATCCTCATTGTCATGGAGCACGAATACACTATCTCCCCCAAGTTGTGGGTTGGAATTGGTATTACCAATATCGTACTCGCCACGGGCGTGGAGTGTGAGGAGGTGCCGAATGTCGTTCCCGGGAAGGCCATCGAGACGGAAGTTTAGATCACCAAAGAAGAAGGTAAAGTCCTCATCGCCTATCTTATCACCCTCTTCCTCCATACGCCCGAGCGAACTATGGGAGAGAAGGCGGTTTGCGACATGATCTTGTTGTAATCCCAGCAACGCCGATCGAGACTAGCCTGATCATGGCCAGATGCGAGATGACAATTAGAGAAGACCAAGCGAGTAGTTTCGCCCAAGAGGAGACGAGACACGACAGCTCCCTTGTTACCCATATAGCCGAGAAGACCTGTGCCCATAGAAATAGTGGACTCGTTAGAAATAGTCGCTGCCACTTCAGGGGAGGCATAAATAAGCAAAAGAAGCCCGACAAGCTGCTGGCATGCAACGAGCGTATAGTCCCTAGGCAGGGCTGCCTCGAGCGCGTCCTGCCATTTCGCAATAGCACTTGGATCCGAGTAGAAAGACTGGTGGACACGGTTTAGATTGACAATCTCTTGGAGGCCGAGAACATAGAGACCGATTTTGTCGCCTCCCACTGCTCGGATACTAGGTTCTTCAGTATCGCTGTCTGGTGCCGGTTGCGGTTCAGACTGTCTTCTATCTTCCGCATGACGCGCCTTGACTGGTGACTGATGCGCGGCATCTTCGTCGCCGGCCTCGATACTGTCTTCCGATAGGCTCAGCTTCGTCAGGTGTGCGTTGAGCCTCGGCTCCGGGCCGTCTCCGGCAATGAACCAACTGGCAAGGTCCTTGTCTGTGCCAGGACAGGCGGCGACATTCCAGGTGCCGATCTTGATGCGTATCCTATGGGGTCGTGTGTATTCGGACTTTCTTGCGTTGACGGCGCGCGAGAGGGAGTAGTGAGTGGTCGAAGTTGGGTCGGCGGAGTCGGCAGCGTCGGCTGGCGAGAGGGCTGAGGGGTCGTGATCGGGTTCGGTGGAGGACATGATGTACACAACGGAGAAGGGAAGTTCGACGAGATAGCGCCGACAAGGAATGCCTCGGAAATGGTCAACTGGTTGGCGATCTCCGACCGAGGTTAAGTCGCAGTCAAGTGGTTCCGGTTACTGTGCTTAAATGCGCTTCAGTCAACATGTTGGTGACTGTGAAGCTAGATAGTAGTGGCACTAGCAGTGGGAGGAGCAGTAGCGGTGCGGCATAGGCGACAGCGATGATGATGGCGATGAGAATGGCGACGAGATGGCGGGGTTGCGCTCTCTCCGGCTCACCAGATTTGTATGAGCAGGGTATTTAAACGCTAAGAGGAGAGGCCTTGAATGTGTTGAAATTAATGGTAGTGACGTGAGTGTATATATTACGAGTTAAGGAATGAAATGCGCCTCGACCCGAGATCCCGAGATCAGATGGTGACATTCGTTACCTACTTGGTTGAAGGTGAGGTCCCTGCGATAGAGAGACCGATGACTAGGTAGGTAGCGAGTGTGATGCAATCACTCCTCTTATCGACATGGTTCTCGATCGTTATCGTTCACAGCCAGCCCGTAGCCAGCGCTGAAATGGGGCGACATAACGCGGGGCACAGGTGAAGGTGGGTACTACCCGGGAGTAGGTAGGCACCTACTACAGTACCTAGTTCCCCATCACATCCCGCTGCACCTTCGGTATCTACCTCTAACAGTATCGAGAGCTCAATCTTCCCTCCACCTTACCCATCTCATCTCATCTCACAGCTCTTTGCAATTGATCAACCTTTTGGTCTCTGGTAAACCACTACCGACCCGGCGCGCCCGGTGCTAGCCATATTATTGCCTTTCTTCGTCCAAGGGACCACAACGACAGTCCGGACATGCGCATACAAAGAAGCAGCATCCACCATGTCACGACCAGCTCCTCGCAGAAACCAGAACCACCACCAGAACAACGCCTACCCCAACAATCTGCCCGAGCATAACAATCATCAAGTCGGACACGTCGGACATGCCCATGGCCACGGTCATGCGAGGACTAGATCGCGCCAGCTGCAGCACCAACACCAACAGCCCGCCACCTCCGACTACGAGTCCGACACTCCCCAGCACATGGCGCCCCAACACGCCGCGCCGTCTGCCGCCCTGGCCGGTCGCACCAACACCGAGCTCAACCTCAGCGTCTTGAGGGGCTATCTGCCCAGCATCACCTCCATCCTCTCCATCGCCGCCAATGCCGTCGTCTACACTTTCGAGCCGCCCTCGCAGTGGAAGCGGACCAACACCGAGGGCACCATGTTCATCTGCTCCCAGCGCAAGGCCCCGGGCGACGCCGGCGAGACCGGTTGCCTCTTCATCCTCAACCGCAAAGGCCTGCAGAACTTCATTCTCGATCTCGACACCGTCGGCGATTTCGAGCTAGCCGGCGACTTGCTCATCTTCAAGCTGGACTATGCCGCCAACGAGGTACATCTGGATAGCGGAGAAGCGGTTAGGCCCCTTGTCATGGGTCTATGGACATATGCCGAAGAGAAGAGCGACCGCGAAACGAATGCTACTCTCATTAATGACATGTGGACGCAAGCGCTCAGCACTCGCGATGCTCGGGCCCAGGCCGCAGCCTCTGATCCGGCAACGGTTGCCGCATTGGCAGAGACTGGTCCAGCTGCACAAGCTACTGGGCGCAGGCTGAGCGTGAGCGATCTGTTTTCGGCATATAATGGAAACACGATGCCAGCACAGGTGCAATGAGGGCTACCAATTCGATTCAGTGCCATGCGCCACGAAACATGTCTCCTCTATCACACAATACCGAGCCACTCGTTATCATGAGACATATTACTGCCGAGTGAGTAAGTAGGCCAAGTTGCCTGTCCATTCGACCCGAGCTTGGAATGGCAGGGTCGGATGTGGGTCTCATCCTCACTCCACGGGAGAGCTGTCCTGCGTCTGCCTGTATGGCGAGTGTGAGCTATGAGCCAGCATTAAGAGTCGCAGGACGCTGGCAGATCATCACACAGTCGTGATTACCATCCTTACCAGCAGATGACTGTGCATATGGAAATAAGTATAGTATATGAAACACACTTTAACACTGATATCGACGTGGTCGAGTGTAACTAACTACTCAACCAGTAGTCTTGATGTCATGTTCTGTTCTTCCTGTTCCATCCTATTGACCCCTTCGCCCTAGCAGAGAGCCATCATCACATTTTCCATAGGCCTTTTAATAGTCCATATGTTATGTGAACTATGCCGGCAGTTATGCTGTGCCCTGATACCCAAGGGGTAGAACGATTATCAGTGAAACACAAGCCCAAGGCTGGGCCAAGCTAATTTAGGCGATTTTAATAAATCGAGCAAGCAAGATAAGCGAGGTTTTTAATGAGTGATGGAGGCCCGGACAACTGGTTCATCCTCGCTTCCAGGCTCTAGCTTTCTCATAGCTACATGGCAACACTCGCCATTTTCGCTCAACCAAGGCATGAATTCTAGTGCAAGCCTACCTTGATCTCATAAAACTTATTAATCATTTCAAGATAGCTTGTAATGTATCATAATGAGGAGCACGCTAGTGAGTGATCTGACCTTTTAGTGATGAGTGTGCATACAAGGGTGAAAGCTTATAGCAATACGGGCACAAGAATTTGAGGTGCAACATATGGGACGACCTGACATGTACCCCAGCCTCTCCGCCGCTACTCTAACCAAGGACCGTGAATGTGATAGAGTATAGTATCCTTCATGTTCCCATTATTTTTGAGCCCTTGACATGGGACACTACTTGGTCGCCTCTAAACCAAATAGCAGAGAATGCTGTTCTTAGAGCATGAAGATCTAATGACTCGGCGACATGAGTGCCAGTACGAAGATGTTGGGTAATGTTGGCTTTCACACCAATTCCTGAAATTAAACAAGTATTGTGATCGGTTTCGTCTGCCTACAATTACAACTATCTTTCGACCATGACTGATGTCTAGGGAGTTTATTGCCGCGACGACGGTTGGGTTCCACGGAAACTTGACCCGATTCGTATCAAACGTACGTACCTACCTAAGTACTTACCGACCACTCCTGGCATTCATACACCCCTAACGTAATACCTACAGGGCGGATATTTCAATGGCATCGATAATAATAGTCTATAAGAATAAATTTACGTGAGATCAACTAAGGTATAAATTGTCCCTAAATGGGGATGCTGTTTACTGGCCGCTTAAAGATATGAAGAAGAGAAGATATAGTGAGTGACAGGGGGTGCGTGTCTGATTGTGCCTTATAGAGGAGGACAGCGAGAAAAGGATTGTGGAAGTTGTCTGGGTTGGGTTGATGCTAACTAGCGGTTGAGGAAATCTAGACTATAGTATGTACTACTAGTGGATCCTGTTAGATTTAAGGGGTGGAAATGATGGCCCTATTAAATGGATTCTCTACCTACACCTATTTAATATAGCGCGTACGAACGTAAAAATATAACTTTATATATAATTAACTTAATTAATTATTAATTAATTAAAATTGTTTAATTTTAAGAATTAAAAGTTTTATATATTTAATACTATTATTAGGGCTAAATTAAGCG
>NQIM01000141.1:0-86879 GCA_003426235.1 Xylaria polymorpha | reverse complement strand
GACTCTAACTGGAGACACAGGGCGGCTTTCAGCTTTGCATTACGTTATATCGGCCAGACATCCCCTCGTACGGCACCCCCAANAATGGTGTGATGAGCCCTACTCGGACCTCAACGACAGGATCAGATCTCGTCCAGGAGTTGCAGCGATTAAGCTTATCACGGTCTCAATCCACTGTGCCGACTTTGAACAGTGCAAATGCCCTCCTTAGTACCCCGGTGCGTTCGTCAGGACTACAGATGCAACCAACATACGGAATGCTGCCCATTTTATACCACAGTATTCCAATGACCACCCCACCCTATGTCTTCGATAATCTGCCCCCTCGATCCCATGCTGCAGCTTTTTCATCAGCAGCATACCCATTTCTAAGTCCTGTGGCACCCCGAAGCGCCTATGTTCCGCGTGACATGATCGTTCCACGCCAGTATCCGGGTTTGAATCGCCGACAGAATGCTACCCGAGTCTCCAGATCTCCTTACTTTCAGCAGACAAACAGCCACAATCATGTTGATGTCAACCGCATCAGAGAAGGAACTGATGTTCGCACAACTGTAAGAGTCTTCTATGGCTATTAGAAGGGCACTACTGATTCTCAATAGATCATGTTGCGAAACATACCCAATAAAGTCGATCAAGCGATGTTGAAGAGAATCGTGGATGAATCAAGTTGGGGCAAGTATGACTTCATGTATCTTCGCATCGACTTTGCAAATGATTGCAAGTAAGTCATTCACATCCAAGAATAAGAGGTGATAACTGATTTATCGTGCAGCGTTGGCTATGCATTCATTAATTTCGTGGATGTAAGTCCTATTAACCAGGCTTTGTGTGTTGTCGTACTTAGCTAACTGTTTCCTAGCCATTGGACATAATCGACGTATGTTTATAAACTCCGATTTTCTAGGGTTACCGGACTGACGTAAGTGTAGTTTGTGAGTGCAAGGGGCAATCAACGTTGGAATTGCTTCAAGAGTGACAAGGTGGCTGAAATCTCATATGCTAGTAAGTCAGCTCACAGCCCACCTGCCATTTGCCATTGTAAATTAACCCATGGGCTAGCGATCCAAGGAAAAGACTGCCTTGTCCAGAAATTTCGTAACAGCTCAGTGATGTTAGAAGCAGCACATTATAGACCTAAGGTGAGGTAGAAACTATATACTAGTTGACTTCCTATCTAACGATAATGGCACTAGTTGTACTACACGTTGAACGGACCGTGTCCAGACCTTGTTGGGCAAGAAGAGGCCTTTCCCGAACCAGACAACCAATCCAAGATGAAGCGAAGCTGTGAGAACGCTGAGCATGTTGGTACGTAAACCCGAGAACGTTATGTGGAGTCACAAGCTCTCCTAACAAGTTTACAGGTCTCTTTACTCCCAATGCAGGCCAGCACTTCCGCGACGAACAACGCCGCAGACGCTCGCAATTCGACCGTGGCACCCGGATGGCAGAGGCTGAGGAGTTTGACTATGATGCCGCGTTGCATCATGGCTTTTACTCCTCGTAATCATCTACCGGCGCTGGCGTTGAGCAAGAGACCGACCCTAGCTTCTCCTGGGCGTAAGGGTTCTTGATGCCAAATGCGCTCCCGGGTCTCTACACAAAGTCTTACAGTACCCACCTTGCTATCATCGAGTCTATATTCGGACCATTTCCCCTTGGCCTGGTCTGTTAAACAGCGTTTATAGGTTTATAACCTCCAGACCCCCAAGCTCTAGGCTATGCGCAGTCAGCGGTGCAAATGCACTCTTGCCTCATACAGCAGACTCAAGGAACACACTTGTGGACAGCTCAGGTGTAGAGAATGGCCAACCTCCGAGGAAGACAAACACTTCCACAGAGTTTTCATCAATTAGAGCAACCCCCGTTTTTGGTACTTTCACTTTCCACAAATATCCTTGTATTTGCTCAATCATGAGCATTTGGTGGCCTTGTCTTCTGAAATGGATGAGTGGGGGATTTTTTTGCGACACGCCAAACATACTATCATGGGTGACGGTTGAACATTATGCACTGCATAGATCTGAATGGGCATGGTCTTGACAACACTCGCGCCACTGATCATGAAACCTACGATACAGATCTCCATCAAAGTGGAACGCAAGATGGCCACATTCCCATTTGGCAACATTCAACATGGTACCAAGGTTCAGAAAATGCTGCGGTCTTTTATGGAATTTCGGGTACAGATCTGAGACATTCTCCATGCCTATGGCGCAATTAGGAGAGATTTTGCTGCGCGTTGAACTTAACGGGAATGTAGGAGATCAAAGACTTTGGGAGCGGTGCTTTCAAGGGGCATAAGTGCCATGGTCTTCTCTAAGATCGGCAAATGCTAAGTTGCAATATCAGCGCGAATATCAATATAAATCGCTTTGATTTGCATCATTGGTCTCCTCAGATCCGCCTTTCGTCAGAGATTCGTATGAAATGGCTCATTTCCAACAAAGCCTTCTAAGACTACACATAGTCATCATTTTACATCCTAAGTCGAGTCAGGATGCTATCGCCAGTTGAGAGAAACACTCTACCCCATGTGCATGAATCTCGCGTTGAATTCCAGAGGGAGGCAGCTCAGACGAATCAACACTCCAGTATTGGTTGGTTTTCACCCTGTTTTTACCCCCCCGGTGTTTCCCATTCGTTCGAGCGTGACGGTGATTGAGTGATTAGGTGGTTGACACTTGTGTGGCGTTAAAACGAGCAACGCTTGACCGAGAGGCATGCCTGAGCTAGCAAACGAGGCAGAGATAATGTGCGATAATTATGCAATGCTTTTGGCTGGGTAGAACTAGTGTACGTGTGGGTTGACACGACATGATAATATGATGGTTAACAGAAATATAAAGCGTTGTTTTCACAATCATATATACGGCCAATCAGTAGAGCGAGGAACAATTCGTGCTAACGAAAATTGTTTTCGTGTCTTCGTCATTATTCATATTCGTTACTCTTTCATACATATGCACTATAAAAACAGGGTAGGTACGTAATCTAAGCTACTCGTAGTTTGTAATCCTAATCCGGATCTTCCGGCAAAGCAGGTAAAGGTTTCCGGGTAGAGCCAGAATGCGTCAGGCCGGGTCTGCTAGATCGTGGGATTATGTACTCGGATGTCTCTGCATCCGACGTTGGGGTCAGTTGCCTCTCGGCCTGCCTCGCTAGCATCTCGGTGTATACCCCGGATACCTCCTCACCTTCCCCGCCTCCCACTGAGGAGTCGCCGTTCACGCTCGTGGCGGCCGAGAAATAGTCGTTCGGCGTCATGGCCGGCTCGGAATCGTAGGCCATGTCGTCTATGCTGGAGGGAGTAGGCGGCTGGAAATCCCCCAAGCCCGAAGGGTCCGAAAGAGCCCTGTTTGGCGTTGGTGGCCTTGGCCCGGAGTCTGAGCCGGCCCCCTTAGAACCTGCTCGACTCTGCGCTTCGGGGGTCCGGCTGGAACTACGCCCGCCATTGACCCGTCCTTGTGCGAAATGGCTCGCTGACCGGGCTCTTGCAGTCGGGGTACGACTCGAGCCCTCCTGTTCCCCGGGGAAGCCCATGCCTGGCCGGGTGCCTTTTAGCTGCGCCCTGGGCGTAGATGGGAGCACAGGGGAGGCCAGTCGTGGCGATGATGAAGCGAGAAACTGGCTCGGGTAGTAGGCCTCGACGGCGGAGCCGGCAAAGCCACGCGAGAAGATGACCAGGACCAGACAGCCGAGAAGGAGAACGCTCTGCACGATAGCCATGCGCTTCTGGAAGACAACCTCGTCGGCCAAGACGCCGACCCGCGTGCTCAGGGCCACGATTTCGTGCTCGGTCTGTTCGCGCTGCGATTCGAGCGCGATGACGGTGGACTGCCAGATATGGTCATACAGTGTCCTGACTTCCCGGAGCTCGCCCAGGACCGTATTGTTGAGCTTGTCGAGGAAGAGGTCGACTTTGGCGATTTGCCTGCGCTCCAGCTTGGCGAGGGCCTCTTGGAGAAATCTGGATTGCGACTCTATATATTGGAGGGATAAAGTGCTATTAGACTCGAGAATCTGTAGGCGCTTCGTCAGAGCCTTGAAGAACGAGTCTTGCACTGTTGGTGTGGGCGGTGGCGGTAAAGTCGCTGTGCTGGTCTTGTTGCGGATCGGGGTCTGCGAACCGGGCGAGGCTTTCGCCGAGGACCTCGACGATGGGGGTTTAATAGAGGTCGAAGCCGAAGGTTTGCTTTTGGAATTATTTTGTATTGTTGCATTTTCGTTCATAGTCTGTGACGTTGGAGAACTAGCCGTGGCGACAGAAGTGTTGTCTCTCGACCCTGATGAGGACAGAGTCGGGATAGTAATGTCTGCGCTTCCAGGCCGGTCCAAGGAGGTAGATACTGAGGATCTAGGTCTGGGGACGTCTGCTGATGGCTCTGCAGTCTGCCTTGCTGTGGTCATTGCGGAGGAGGTATTTGGCATGGTATAAATAGCCCGTTCCTCAAAGCTACTGGGCTGAGGTTCTGTTGGAGCTGTTCGGTGTGCCCCCTTGCTAGTGATGCGCACGTTAAAGCCCAGACCATCTGCTCGGGCACAATCGTTGCAACGGGCAAAGGCGTATTCGAAATAAGATCCATCCCAGTAGGGCATCCAGCAACTTTGTTCCGTATCTACGGTGTAATTCTCAGCATGCATAGGTTCTACGACCTCCGTTTCTACTGGCGGTTCATCGACAATCTCAATAGGCTCCTCTACTGGCTCTGATATGGAAGGAGGGCTTTCATCCTCCCCTTCAAGTTCAGATGGGTCAACTTGCTTCCAAGAGTCGAGCATGCGCAGTCCGTGGACACGCAATAGAGACACGGGACAGTAATATTCATTTCCATAGTGACTGAGAATCTCGACCCGCAGATATCTTGCCCAATCTTGGGGGTTCTCAACCAGGAAGGGCTGGATATCCCTTGAATTCCGAGCCTCGAAGGTGCCTAAAATCTTCCATTTGTCTAGCTTGACGGGATAGCGGTCGCTGATGCTGACTCTGAACTGTCGTACCATGCTGGAGAAGAATTCGAAGTTGGCAATGACGACAGTGTCGACCAGAATCACATCGCTCAGTTCGACGATAAAGAACTTATTCTTCCTACCACATTCCAACAGCATGTAGGAGTCCTTGTTCTCCACCAAGATGGCAGTAGGGTTCTTGGCCCCGGGACTCGTCTTCTTGACCGTGGCACCAGCGTCGAAGGACGAGTAGGAGAATCTTTCCTTGCATGTGGTGCCCGCATCTTTACTCCGGTAATATGTAAAGCCCTCGTCGTACGTCACCATCTCCACCTGCTCTTTCGTTTCCTTTTCATGCTCGCGCGGCCGCGCCGAGGAGGCGATCTCGGAGATCTTATCCGAATAGGCGTCGAAGTCGAAGGATATCTCGCCTTCGTCGCCCAGGCTATCGAAGCCATCTCCCGGGCCGGCGTCGACGCGTCCCTCCTTCTGTCTGCGTGGCTTGGCCTCGAGAGCGTCAGGGCCAGACTTGGCAAGCATCATGGTCTTCCATTCTTCAAAAGACATGAAGGCGCCGGTGCTTAGGTCTTCTCCCTCGGGGTCGAGCTTGTCGTGTACGGCATGGCTAATATGGGCTGGCGAGTCGGCGCTGGCGGCGGTGCTAGTGGCCGTAGTCGTAGTAGTCGTAGTAGTCGTGTCGGAGATGGGTATCGAAGCAATGGGACCCGTAGTCAAGCATTGTTGGGGTAAGGAATCGGTGATGTAGTTCACGGTCCGCGATTCGCAGGTAGGCTCAACCGAGGATGAGCTCGCGCTCAATTTGGTGGCATTGCGAAGGGTCGAGGCGTTCCCATTACCTTGGGCGCAAGTGACGTCTGGCAGAAGCAGTGACGCAAGCGAAATCAAAGCGAGAACTCGCGCTGGTCCCTGGACCAAGGGCCACATCGTGCGAGCGTAAGAGGTCGAGGCGGTCAGGGAGTTGGTCCATGAGAAATTACATGTCCCGCAGAAGCAGGGAAAGAAGAGCAGTGAATAATTGTATATAGCTACAAAATGCGTGTTGTCATTTACGGTAAGTTAGGTTAGAAGCTGGATCTATGTATACTACCTACCGTTAGGTACTGTAGGTAGGTAGGTAGTAGGTATGTAGATAGTCAAGATACCTACTATGGCAATGTTTTGTACTTAGTGTGGTGTTGCTAAATTAATAGGTACCTTACCTTAACCTTAAGTAGGTACCTCTAGTTCACCAGGGTCTCTCGATATTCCTTAGGTACTGTACCTAAGATTGGGTAAGGTTAGTATAGGTACCCACCTAACGCAGTATGCAAGTAAGAAACCCAGAGAACTGGGTCCCAATCACTTACCTACATCGCAAGTAAATAGGCAAAGTCACCGCTATATAACACTTTTGTATGATATCTTGATGGAGGCCTTAGAAAAAAATTATATATATATATTTTTGAGTTCCCGAGCTACTGCAGCTATCTGCTGAGTTGTAGTAGTGAACCTGCTGTAGACGCAAGACATTTTAAGATCGGGTTTGGCCACCTACTCCAGGTAAGGAAATTATATGATTCTAGCTACATTACAATAATATAACAAGAAAATCACGTTAACATTCATGAAAAGTAAATTTTTTTTCAAGTTTCAATACTACTATTTATTGAATAAGTATAAAAGGCCTAAGTATAGTCTTCAGTTTAACGTGTAGCGTCCTTCCTCGCCTAAATCACCTTCGGGATTGCATATCCCATTCTACTTCGGCTTTAATAGCATAAATATAGGAACTGTGCCTAAGATAGGCCTTAATGCCAAGGGGGGGAGGAGGAAATAAAAAGGAGATAATAAAAATGATAATAGAATGAGGTGAAATGCTAGGCGTGTGTTAATAGTAGCTTCAGCGCTTTGGCCACTATTCTTCGAATGAGGGTTATCTCGTCTAATCCGCTGCTAATGGTCATTGAAGAGGTATGTAGCTCGTTGTCTTTTTGGAGTAAGAGTGTCTGTCTAGGTGAAGTTCTATTTCCGTCTCTATTTTTCCCTTTTCGCCTATCCCTCGGAATCTCCATTACGGTGACTGGTTTGGCTTCTCAGTTCTCATTAGGGCATGCAAAATGCAATATCACGCTAAACCAGCAACCCGTATTGAGCACTGACTAGCTGGCTATTTCTCCAATGTGTATTGTATATCCAGCCCAGAATAAACCCGATCTTCGACAACAACGACGAAGACGACGATCCCCCGGCTCCGGCTCCGGCTCCGGCTCCCGCTACTACTACCGATTCTCCATTGTTAGTTAAAACGCCCGCCTGCGCGAGATTAAGGGTAACGTCGAGGTTTTCTAGCGGGACGCGTAGCCTTAGGGGTCGTTGAGTGTAGCAGAAGATTTTCTAGACCTGTCAGTGCGTGATCTACGAGCCACTTTATGTTAGTTTAGCTCAGAATGGGTTTCGTAACTATGGAATAAGACTCGTTTTCTGCCGTTTAAATCCCTATTTACTATGTGGCTTGTGTCTTAAACATTAAAAAATAGCTCCGACCAAGGTTGGCTGTCAATGACGTATCAGTCGGTTGCCCGTACACTTATATTCAGTCGATCCGGTCTCAGTCAATAGAAGAAGTAACAACACTAGAATTATTATCACCGGCCACTATGGCCACGCCATCAATAGTAGGCTTAAACAACGAAAAAAGTTGATTTAGGTTCCGTTGCCTATCTATGTCCGATACGCCGACGCCACAGCCCTGCCGTGAACGTCATCCATTCGATAGTTACATTAGCAATACTGCCCGAACCTTCTAATTGCTGAAATAGCCGAAGCCCTTACTTATCATACAGCGCGCATTCAGCCTAGGGTATCCCATTTTTTCCTCCGAAAAGCCAGAAAGAAAAAACCCTCGCTTACATAAGAAATGATTAATAGCCAAGCCCTTGCCTAACAGCAATAAACCCCAACTTTCCTCTACGCTGGGTAACAGAGACTCGTCTACTCCTTAAAACCGGAATAGCGAACGAACAGGCGGTCCAGGAAGTGGGAGTGTCGAATTCCATTAGGTCTGGCATCCGCAAAAGTCGAGATGGCTTTCTGGACGCCGTAGCCGCACCTCTCGATTAGGTAGCATACGACAAAGTAGCCGGTGCGGTTGAACCCGTAATGGCAATGGACGCCGATAACGTAATCCTCACTCCAATTTGCCTCTGAAGACGACCTTTGCTTCTGATCTTCGCGGACCTTATCTACCAGACTGATAAAGCCGGCTACTTCAGCGTCGGTGGGAGGTATCTTCGACACTGTCGGAAACTTGTGATACTTGATGCTGTCGCCGAAGCTTTGGGGGTCATATACAGGATCAGCATGACTGATGTCGATGATATCCTTTATCTCATTGCCCCTGATGCTAGTCAGCGAGATCCTAATAAATAGGTAACTGTACACGTTGAGCTCACCACTTAGCCGCGAATACTTTCGGGCAATGCTCCTCATCCACTTCTCGGAGCGTCTTCAAGGCCCTAAAAACCCCACCAATAGGCTCAGAAACAGGTTGCACGCCTTTCCACTTTGCCAAGTTTTTGACATCCCATTTGCCCTCGCGTGAAAGATACTGGAGTTGCCAGCCGCTACCGCTCGGAATATTAGCTCAGAAACACAGCTAGAATCGTACAGAGAGTTGAGACTTACAGTGAAAAGCGGCCAGTAATATGCTCATTCATGAAGTCGCTTACCAATCCAGCTAGAATTCTTACTGTTGCTGGCGCATACATCAAGGCGTGTCCGCCTGGCAAAAGAGCTGATTTAACAAATTTCTTGGGATGAATCGGCTGCAAAGGGATGTAGCTCAAAGAACCAGGCTCTTCGTGTTCTCCAGGAGTAGTGGGGTCCTCAAAAGAGTCTTCGGTATTTGCCAGGAAAGGTTTGGTGTGCGTAAAGTCGCCTTGACTGATCTCTTCTATCGACTGTGGCAAATGCTCCCGCGGTGCCGTGCTGGAGTTAACCGGAGCGGCTGCCTCGCCAAGTGCGCTCCCTTCAGAGTGGCTTTTATTGGCTTCATGGTGTTTATCCTCAAAATTCTCTCGATGTTCTGCAGCTTTGATCATCTCTTCAATTTTCTTGACCGCTTTGGGTGGCGTCACCGTATCGTAGTCACCACCAACAAGAAAATAGGCACGTCAAGATCAGCCCAACTGGAGTTTCCAAAGAGCCCTCCAGTTGGCTTGCTGTTGACGTAGACCGGCAAAGAACCCCAGGCCATCCGACGAAACACGGGGGTTCGACTTTGACTATTAAACCTATCTTGGAGTTGACGGGCTTCGAGGTCGCCTCCGGGCCCAACGAAGCGCTTGACGCTGGCGCTATCAGGTCCTCCTCGCCTATCCCAGGCTCTCCATAGGTTGAAAATGAATTCAGGGATCCAGAGAAGTCTGCGGAAATTGCGCACTGCGGCCTCTGGTGGAGGACCGGATAAGGGACAGATAGCTATAATGCCCATGATATTTAGAGGGGGCAACAAACGGTGCGTGGCTTTCTTATTTGCAATGTGAGTGGCAAGGGCGGTTCCCATACTATGAGCAACGAGCACAACTCCTTGGCGCTCCTCAACATAGTCACTGATAATAGTCTCAAGGAGGTCGGTGAGGTTTTCAGTTGTGTATGCGTTCCATGAAGTTAACGCGAACTGAGACCGGCCACAGCCCGGAAGATCGATGGCAAGGCATGATGCCGAGTTAGATAGGCTGGTTAAGAGTGGATGGAATTGTGCGACCGAGCCTCCAAGGCCGTGGAGGAAAACTAGGAGCGGCAGCGGGGCCGGATCCTTTGGGAGCTCATCTGCTTTAGGGTGGCGCCGGTAGAAGATGCGGACACCTGGGAATGTGATGCCAGACCGCGTGGCCTTGAAGGATTTAATCTCGGAGTGGTTTCGTAGAAGCGCAGGGTCCGTGGTTTCGGGATCTTTCGACCCGAGCACGGTAGTTCGACTTTTAGCCATTTGATACAGAACCAACGCGCCGCCTAGGGCGAGTGCAGGCCCTAGGCCGACAGACCCGGGTTTAAAGAGAGGCGAGACTGCGGAAGACATAGACATGGTAAATACTTGATTCTAGAATTGGTACGGAATGTCTAATGGTATGTGAGAATTCAAGTAGGGGTAGCAGGCCTTTCCCCGAGAACAACAACATTATCCTGTTGGACAGAATTCTGTCTGTGGTACAACTGTATGTGCTGCTGCTGCTGCTGCTGCTGCTGTGAAGAGGCGAGGAGACATGGTGACCATTGGCTGCCTCAAAAATGAGATCATTGACTTGCATTCACTTACTTGGATGATGAAGAGAATACGCCTTCCTAATTTAAGTGCGAAGGGACGGGGCGTGCCTGATTGAAAAAAAAAAGAAGGAATAGAATAAGAGTAAAGATAAGATTTTTTTTCCTATGCGAAAAGTGAATAGGTTTGTGTCAGGTAGGTACAAAGGAAGGTAGAATAAGACAAGGTAGTATGGACCTGTCCAGTGAACGCGTACGACAGCCGGGTTTGAATGTCAATCTTTTCAGCTTCGGTGTGAAATGTAGACAATTACCTAATGTAGGTAGGCAGCTAATTCCCTTGGCCTTATGAGTGGCTGGAAGGGATTGTTGCTTCCAAGTTCCTAGGTTAGCTTTCTTATAAAAGAAAAAAAAAAAAAGGTAGGTAAATACATACACAGGTATAGATAGGTACTTGGCTGGGCTGCAAACGGGATCAGATGATGATGAAGATGATGAAGTAAGTATATGAGACAGAACCCGGGAGACTTGACGAGGGTGGGACCAATCAACTCACCGAATAAAATAAATGGTAGTGTAGGCTGACGGGATTGCTCTTTTTGAGTTTTCTTCGTGCCCAACGTCGTCTTGTTTTTATGAGCCTAACGGGATTACAATTAAGCGGAGCAAATAAACCGCGCAGCTGAGAGATGACGGGTAGGTATTGCGACTTTGATAGCGGCGTTGAAGAATGACGGTACAGTAGGCAGGTTTCAATTCGTGGTCGGAGACAGACGATTCGTAACCCAAAAAGCAAGCCATCGCGGACCGGTCTGGCTGGCGTCGGTCGGTATTCTGCCATGGCGTGCTGCATCCGCACAGAGCGTGCCCAGGCGCCGGTGCGATGTCATAGGTGCTCGCACCCTAACCTTGTTGGCTCCCTCCACTAATAACTTCCCTGGCCGCCTCAACGTGCCGTTATCTCGGGTACACCATTGGACCTTGTCCCACGTGCCAATCACCGTCTCACGATTCACCAAATTCCAGGCACGCTGATCAAGCCATAACCCTTGAACGTGCTGCGACCTTGTCGTCGTACCGGTATTACAGTAGATGCAGGCCAAGCCTTTGCCCGTTGTCCCATGTTGATAGTAGTGCATGGCGAGCTGTCAATGCCTTTAAATGCATCCATACATTTAGGTAATCACTTACTATAGCGACATACTGTACCTCAACATGAGGGTCTGAAAAAGATGCATATTTGCCCCTGAATAGCTCCCTAGATAGAGTGCTGGTTACGTATGCCTATATACGACTGTTCCCTAATGTGAAACGAAGTTATCGTTATACTGTAAAGTGGAATGCTACCCAGCATCCCAGGTTTTGAATCGAGAGACAGCCAACTGGTACCTAAGTTTTCCTTCCACGACAGGGGTTTGTGAGTATATAATATGCATTGCGCCATCTTACCGCGTCTATGATACAGCATTAATACAGTTGGGTCTGGGCGACAGAGAGGTCGCCGAAGACTCAGTGTTCAAGTGGCGTGCACTACAACATACATTTAGTGCTCGTAGGCATCATGCAGCCGCAGTGCGTGAGTCTGAGATGGTGACCGGAAGATCTAAGAGGCCGAATTGTGAGGTTATCGACAACAATTGCATGACAGAAGATCTTGTTTGATGCTCGTCGAGAGAAAGTGAGAGACTGAAGAGGGCCGTGACCTTCGTCGTATTGTGTCTCTCCTTATGTCGCCATATGAATTGTTATTGATTCGTCACTAATTTGCCCCGATGCCCTCTTTCCAACCGATCGGTATGAGCGCCGCCGCAATGTCGTTAATTCCTCTCTCCGTCACCAGAAGATTATACTGTGCTGCCGCATTGCGTGTATCGAGGATTTCTACTCTCATGCCCAAGCTGCTAATGTGCCTGCGTAGTTCGGGGCTGATCGGTCGATTTTCAGGACCCAGTCCTAGTACTAGAAGGTCTATAGCAATTTCACATGTCAGCACCATGTTTGACTCCATTTATCTCTCAGCACCGATCATAGTATACTGGGGGACGAAACGCAGCTTACCTGGACGCGGCCATAGTACGGACAGCGGACCTAGGGCTTCGTTTGGTATCTCCCACTGGCCCTTCGCATTCAGTAACCGATGCTCACCACGCGGCAACCACGGCTGCCACTTAAAGGCCTCACCACCAACGAGGATGACGCCTGATCCATTTTCGATCTTGGCTCCGCTGTTCAGTTGGAAGCCGTCGGACATGCAGATGTCGACTGTCGTCGAGGGGATGGGTGCGTTGCCCAAGACATCCATTGCGGCGAAGTCGGTCGGAGGTGGCCCGTCGCGATTTCTACGATGGCTTGTAGTATGGAAAGCTGCTATCGGGTGTGGGAAGGTCTTTTTGTTCGTTGCGCATCCGAGATACGTTGTGAAATATGTGCTGGCCTTGAAGAGTGGTCGGTAGTTAGAGCGGCATTGGCTTCGCACAGTCGCAGCGGCCATAGCCGTAGCCGTAGCCGTAGCGCCAATAGGCCGAGAAATGCGCATCAACGAACTCATAGCGACAGTTGTGCCGGATTATCGCCTACATGTGTGAATGGTCATGGTGATTTCGCCGGGTGTTTGTTGAATATGGATTGGAGTTGACAAGTGAGTGAGTACCTACATAACTTAGATTAGGTAGGCGATGCTACAGTAGGTACATTTGATACGCAGAGAAAAAGTGGACTGGACGTCATTAATCCACAATTGGAAGCTCATAATTACCAATCTAGCCCACTCGCAGTCATGTACTTTTCTGACAAGGGTTGGTTTGGCATCAACCACCACTTTCTTAAAATGCCATTTAGGCTCAGTGATTGAGCAGGATTTACAGATGACGTGACCAGCTTTTGAAGCTCGCGCAGCTCTCAACTTCAACCCTTAGCTCAGGAACCACGGGCGAACGGCCCTTCGGATACTGCCATGATATTCAGTCTGATAGAATATTGCAACACGCATTTCGCGTTTGATACGGTGTGTTCTCGATATGTAGCGTAAATTGTTTTAAGGGTATGTCCCTGTGCTGGTTTGAGCAGTAGCATTATGTTTGCCAATCGCTGATCACGGTGCAATCGCTCCCCATCTGGAGTCATCATTATCACACAAGACGTGATCGTCACTCATGCGCCACAGTAAGTCGTCTCAAATGTCGTTTATACTATTCCGACCATCTGGACCATGAGAAGCAGCCCTTAACGTAGAAACAGCCTTTTTATAGCCGTGTGATAACGCAGCTACGTCCCTCGTGAACGCCGAACCAATGACGACCCAATCGATCCATCTCCGAACGAATCACTAGTTTATTTCTTCTTGGCACTCTGCTCCTGCTCCTTCAACACCTTCTTGACGATCAACTGCTCCTCAACGAGGAAAGCTCGGACGACGCGGTCCCTTAAAAAAATGTCAGTAATCTGATAGACGCTTGTTTTTGACGCTGACTGGGGTCTGGAATTGCTGTATGCATAATCGATTGTAGGGGGTATGACGGGATTGCTTCGTACTTCACACAGTTGCCGCATCTTGATCCTCCATAGGCACGTTGAACCGTCTTCTTGGGTTTGGAGATCTGGGCGTACTCGTGAGGTCGGAGGGCGGGGATCTGTTACCAATTTGTCAGTGGATTTGTTTTGTATTTTAAAAAAAAATAATCCTCTCTGTAGATGGATGAGACCCATTGTCTAACTCGCCGCCTATTGCCTCTCCTATATTTCGACTGTTTCGTCCCCATTCTTGACCGACGTTGCGACCGACGTGCAATGAAAGGATGCGACTTACACCAGGCAGCTTGATGCCGCAGTCACCGCATTTGGGGGCAGTGCCGGCCCTGTAATACTACAGTCAGTACTTAGGTTATGGGCCGGGGCTCGCTGTTGTAGAGCGGGTTGGACCGAGACATGGGGGGGAATAACGCACTTCTTGATGTTGAGTGTGCGAAGCTCACCACCGGGGGTGCGGATGATGCGAGTCTTGTTGCTCTGTACACTGGTCTTAGTCCCGAGGTTCCTCGCTACTCGAGTTTATTGAATGCTTACCTTGGTGTTGTACGGCGTGCGCCTTCGGTACGTGACTCTGTTGTCAGGCATTGTGACGGTTGTGGTTGTCGTGTCGAGGTGGTCGTCGGGAGATGGTTGGCAGCTTGCGGGACGAACTTCTTACGAGTTAGGCGAAGGAACTTTCGTGTTGACTGTGAATAAGTTAGAGTGTGGGGTGGATCCCACAGGCCCGCTCTTACCGAAGCGGATGGCCAATAGGAGGATAGAAGGGCAGTTTCATTCAGAGCGTCGAGCCACAAGAGACATCGCAGCCACGCAGCCCACGTGACCCTCAGCCGCGGCCTGTGGCTGTGGTGATGATGCATGGCATGGAACCCGACTAGCCGCATTTCGCATAGCTCTATTACGAAAAATTCCCACTCTGCGATCGCGAGAGGCAACGCTGGACTAGAATTCCATGACTTGCAACCTCGCATATTGAAACATTTCGCGCGCTACTCATCAGGAGAGGACGTCGCGCACACAGCAACGCGTCATTTTATTGTTCACCCATCGTAGACCAGCTCATCCGGCCGTCATCATCTTGACTGCGACAGCTATTCACGCTGTCCCCGCGTCACATCGCGGCGCGAAGGCGACTCCATCACACGCTACCCGTCGCCTAGCTATCCATCCCGACCGAGTTCACGATGTCGTCCTTTCCACCCCCTCCACCACCTCCTGGCTGGGGGCCACCACCACCTCCTCCACCTCCCCCGGACCCCCCTCTGACCTTCCTCCCTCCTCCGCCTGGGATCCCAGCTCCCCCACCCCCTGGCTACCGCCCAACCAGCGATCCCCATCTCGCTAAGTTCGAGTCGAAGAAGAAGGAATGGCTGCGCACACAACGAAACCGCTTTGGCGAAAAGCGCAAGGGAGGGTTCATCGAGACACAGAAGGCGGACATGCCCCCTGAGCACTTGCGCAAGATCGTCAGAGATATTGGCGATGTTTCGCAGAAGAAGTACACAAGTGACAAGCGGAGCTATCTCGGTGCCTTGAAGTTCATGCCTCATGCCGTCATGAAACTCCTGGAGAATATGCCGATGCCCTGGGAGTCGACGAGGGAAGTCAAGGTGCTCTACCATGTCAATGGTTGTCTCACTTTAGTCAACGAGATACCTCGTGTGATCCCCCCAGTGTTTCACGCCCAGTGGGCCACTATGTGGTTGACGATGCGAAAAGAGAAGAGTGATCGAAGGCTGTTCAAGAGAATGAGGTTCCCACCTTTTGATGATGAGGAGCCACCGCTGTCTTGGTCAGAGAATCTCGAAGACGTTGAGCCTCTCCAGCCAATCCAAATGGAGCTCGACGAAGACGAGGATGCCGCAGTGTACGAGTGGTTCTACGACCATCGTCCATTACTAGACACTGAGCACGTTAATGGTCCTAGCTATAAATCATGGAATCTCTCACTGCAGCAGATGGCCACATTACATCGACTTAGTCGTCCTTTGCTTAGCGACAAGCTCGACCAGAACTACTTCTATCTTTTCGACCTCAAGAGTTTGCTCACTGCTAAAGCCCTGAATGTTGCGCTACCTGGTGGACCCCGATTTGAGCCACTCTATAAGGACATTGATCCGAATGACGAGGACTTTGGAGAGTTCAATGCCATTGATAGGATCATCTTCCGCCTGCCCATCAAAACCGAGGCTCGGGTTGCTATCCTTACCTATATAACTCTCTTCCACGAAGTGTCCATTCGCACTGGTACTCGCACCCACCTAATGTATATCTCAAGTCCGAGAGCCCTAATATGCCGGCGTACTATGTTGATGCTCAAATCAATCCCATTTCTTCCCGAGCCGTAGCGCCTAAGAATATCACCGTGAGCCATGAGGATGAGATTTTCGGTGAAGGGAACATGGAGGAACCTGAGGACGAAGCTTTCACATTACCTGCGGCTATCGAGCCATTCTTAGCCGATGAGGAGCTTTCTACTGACGACACAGCCGCGGCGATTGGTCTTTGGTGGGCTCCTTTCCCCTTCGATCGCCGGTCTGGTCATATGGTCCGAGCCCAAGATATTCCTCTAGTCAAGCACTGGTACCTTGAGCATTGTCCTCCGAAACAACCGGTGAAAGTCCGCGTCTCGTATCAAAAACTACTGAAGACTTTCGTACTCAATGAATTGCACAAGCAAAAGCCGAAGGCGCTAAACAGACAAGATCTGTTGAAGAGCTTAAAGCAGACTAAATTTTTCCAACAGACCACCATTGATTGGGTCGAAGCTGGCTTGCAGGTGTGTCGGCAGGGCTTCAACATGCTTAACCTTCTCATTCACCGAAAGAATCTCACATATCTTCACCTCGACTACAACTTCAACCTGAAACCAGTGAAGACCTTGACTACTAAAGAACGAAAGAAATCACGTTTCGGCAATGCGTTCCATCTCATGCGAGAAATCCTTCGTCTGACGAAGCTTATCGTTGATGCACAGGTCCAATATCGACTTGGCAATATTGACGCCTTCCAACTTGCTGACGGTATTTTGTACGCATTCAATCACGTGGGTCAACTTACTGGAATGTACCGGTATAAGTATAAACTTATGCATCAGATCCGCACTTGTAAGGATTTGAAGCATCTGATCTATTATCGGTTCAATAGCGGACCTGTTGGCAAAGGACCAGGTTGTGGTTTCTGGGCACCAGCTTGGAGAGTATGGCTCTTTTTCATGAGAGGTATCATCCCTCTTCTAGAACGCTGGCTTGGCAATTTACTCTCCCGTCAATTCGAGGGCCGCCACAGCAAAGGCGTTGCTAAGACGGTTACCAAACAACGAGTTGAATCGCATTTTGATCTCGAACTTCGAGCTTCCGTCATGGCCGATCTGATGGATATGATGCCCGAGGGTATCAAGCAGAACAAGGTCAACACCGTTCTCCAGCATCTTTCAGAAGCGTGGCGATGCTGGAAGAGCAACATTCCTTGGAAAGTTCCGGGACTACCTGCCCCTATCGAAAATATCATTCTTCGATATGTGAAGTCGAAGGCAGATTGGTGGATCTCAGTTGCGCATTACAACCGCGAACGCATCAGAAGAGGTGCCACGGTTGACAAGACTGTTGCCAAGAAGAATGTTGGACGCTTGACACGACTTTGGCTCAAGGCTGAACAAGAGCGACAACATAATTACATGAAGGATGGCCCTTATGTCTCTTCAGAAGAGGCTGTTGCCATATATACCACAACTGTGCATTGGCTGGAATCTCGAAAGTTCACGCCCATCCCCTTCCCAAGCGTGTCTTATAAACATGACACCAAGATCTTGATTCTCGCTCTCGAGAGACTTCGCGAAGCGTATTCCGTGAAGGGTCGCCTCAATCAGAGTCAACGAGAAGAACTCGCACTTATCGAGCAAGCATACGATAGTCCTGGCACAACTTTGGAAAGGATCAAGCGATTCCTCTTAACTCAACGTGCGTTCAAAGAAGTTCAGATAGACATGAACGACAACTACAGCTCGATCAATCCTGTGTATGATATTGAGCCGATCGAGAAGATTAGCGATGCATATCTCGATCAGTATCTCTGGTATCAGGCGGACCAACGACATCTTTTCCCTGCCTGGATCAAGCCTTCCGATTCTGAAGTTCCTCCGCTGCTGGTCTACAAATGGGCACAGGGTATCAACAATCTAGACAAGGTCTGGGAAACAGCTGATGGGGAGTGCAATGTCATGATCGAGACAGAGCTATCTAAGGTCTACGAAAAGATCGATTTGACACTGTTGAACCGCCTCCTAAGACTTATTATGGATCACAACTTGGCCGACTATATCAGTTCGAAGAATAACGTCCAGCTCACATATAAGGACATGAATCATGTCAACAGTTATGGTATGATTCGTGGCCTACAGTTTTCGGGGTTTGTGTTCCAATATTACGGTCTTGTCCTCGATCTCTTGCTCCTAGGATTGAATCGTGCTAGCGAAATCGCTGGGCCTCCAGGAAGTCCAAATGACTTTCTTCAGTTCCGTGACCGTGAAACTGAGTCGAAGCATCCTATTCGATTGTATACGAGGTATATCGACAAGATTTGGGTATTCTTGAGGTTCACGGCTGAAGAATCTCGCGACCTTATTCAGCGATTTCTCACAGAACAACCCGACCCGAATTTTGAGAATGTCATTGGCTACAAGAGCAAGAAGTGCTGGCCGAGGGATTCTCGCATGCGCCTCATGCGACACGATGTTAACCTAGGTCGTGCTGTTTTTTGGGATCTTAAAAATCGCCTTCCCCGATCCGTCACAACGATTGAATGGGACGACACCTTCGCTAGCGTCTACAGCCGTGACAATCCGAACCTTCTTTACTCAATGTGTGGGTTTGAAGTTCGTATTCTCCCCAAGATCAGAAATCAGAACGACGAATTTCCCATCAAAGATAGCGTTTGGTCTCTCGTCGACAACACCACCAAAGAAAGGACTGCGCACGCTTTCCTACAAGTGACTGAAGAAGACATACAGAAGTTCAACAACCGTATTCGTCAAATTCTTATGTCCTCAGGATCTACCACGTTTACCAAAATTGCCAACAAGTGGAACACAGCACTCATTGCATTATTCACCTATTACCGTGAGGCTGCTGTATCAACTGTAAATCTTCTTGATACAATTGTGAAGTGCGAGACCAAGATCCAAACTCGTGTCAAGATTGGTTTGAATTCGAAGATGCCATCGCGTTTCCCTCCAGCTGTATTTTATACACCTAAGGAGCTGGGAGGCCTCGGTATGATCTCAGGTTCTCACATCCTAATTCCAGCCAGCGACAAGCGGTGGTCGAAGCAAACAGACCTCGGCGTCACTCACTATCGGGCTGGTATGACACATGACGAAGAGACCCTGATCCCAAATATCTTCCGGTACATTATACCTTGGGAGGCTGAGTTCATCGATTCTCAGAGAGTGTGGACAGAATATTCACAGAAGCGATTAGAGGCGAATCAACAGAACCGGCGGCTCACTCTAGAGGATTTAGAAGACAGCTGGGACCGAGGATTACCTCGTATAAACACCCTTTTCCAGAAAGATCGAAGCACCCTCAGCTTCGACAAAGGCTTCCGTACTAGAAGCGAATTCAAGATCTATCAATTAATGAAGAGCAATCCATTCTGGTGGACAAGTCAGCGTCACGATGGAAAGCTCTGGAATCTTAATGCCTACCGTACTGATGTGATTCAAGCTCTTGGCGGTGTCGAGACAATTCTAGAGCATACATTGTTCAAGGCGACGGGTTTCCCGTCTTGGGAAGGTCTCTTTTGGGAACGGGCTTCGGGTTTTGAAGAGTCAATGAAATTCAAAAAGCTCACAAATGCCCAAAGATCCGGTTTGAACCAAATTCCTAACCGTCGATTTACATTGTGGTGGTCGCCGACTATCAACCGTGCTAATGTCTACGTTGGTTTCCAAGTCCAATTGGATCTCACTGGTATCTTTCTTCACGGCAAGATTCCTACCCTCAAGATTTCTTTGATCCAGATCTTCCGTGCTCATTTGTGGCAAAAGATCCACGAATCTGTGGTCATGGATTTCTGCCAGGTTTTCGATCAAGAGCTAGAGGCACTCGGTATCGAGACAGTGCAAAAAGAGACTATCCATCCCCGAAAATCGTACAAGATGAACAGCTCTTGTGCTGATATTCTCTTGTTTGCGAACAGTAAATGGAACGTCACACGGCCATCGCTTCTTTATGATACCAAGGATGTCATTGAGCCGACAACAACTAACAAGTTCTGGCTGGATATCCAGCTACGGTATGGTGACTACGATTCTCACGACATTGAACGGTACACTCGTGCCAAATATCTCGATTACACTAACGACAACATGAGTATCTACCCTTCGGCTACAGGTCTCATGATTGGTATCGACCTGGCGTACAATTTGTACTCTGCATATGGTCAATACTTCCCTGGTTTGAAGATCCTTGTTCAGCAGGCTATGGCCAAGATCATGAAAGCAAACCCTGCCCTATACGTTTTGCGTGAACGTATCAGGAAAGGTCTCCAGCTCTATGCTTCAGAAAGCAACCAGGAGTTCTTGAACTCTCAGAACTACTCCGAACTGTTCAGTAACCAGACGAAGCTCTTCATCGATGATACTAATGTGTACCGAGTTACGATTCACAAGACCTTCGAGGGTAACTTAACCACAAAGCCCATCAATGGTGCCATTTTTATCTTCAACCCTCGTACCGGCCAGCTATTTTTGAAAATCATTCACACAAGCGTTTGGGCCGGTCAAAAGCGTCTTGGGCAATTAGCGAAATGGAAGACAGCCGAAGAAGTTGCCGCTCTCATCCGGTCCCTACCCATTGAAGAACAGCCAAAGGAGCTCATCGTTACAAGAAAGGGTCTTTTGGATCCTCTAGAAGTTCATCTCCTAGATTTCCCTAATATTTCCATCCGGGCGTCGGAGTTACAGCTACCTTTCCAGGCTGCAATGAAAGTTGAAAAGCTTGGCGACATGATTCTCCGGGCGACCGAACCCCAAATGGTTCTCTTCAACTTGTATGATGAATGGCTGAAGAGCATATCTTCGTACACTGCTTTCTCGCGTCTCGTCTTGATCCTTCGTGCCCTCCACGTCAATCCTGACAAGACGAAGCTTATTCTACGACCAGACAAGACCGTCATAACACAAATGCATCATATCTGGCCCACTCTATCAGATGAAGACTGGATCAAAGTCGAAACACAGCTACGAGATTTGATTCTGCACGACTACGGGAAGAAGAACAACGTTAACGTCTCCAGTTTGACCAGTACCGAAGTTCGAGATATCATTCTAGGTATGGAGATCTCGGCGCCTTCAATGCAACGACAACAAGCCGCCGAGATCGAGAAACAACAGCAAGAGCAGCAACAGCTGACAGCCGTAACGACCAAGACTCAGAATGTTCACGGCGAAGAGATTATCGTAACGACCACCTCGCAATTTGAACAACAAACTTTCGCTTCCAAGACAGAGTGGAGAACTCGGGCAATCGCTACATCTAATTTACGAACTCGATCCAACAACATTTATGTCTCGTCCGTGGATAATGATTTGGACGATGTCACGTACGTCATGCCAAATAACATCTTGAGGAAATTCATTACCATTGCCGATCTTCGTGTTCAAGTTGCTGGGTATCTATATGGTGTCTCAGCGCCAGATAATGACCAAGTCAAGGAAATCCGCTGTATCGCCATGGTACCCCAGATAGGAGGTCTGCGGAGCGTCCAGCTTCCTCAACAGCTGCCGCAGCACGAATATCTTGGGGACCTGGAACCCTTGGGTGTTATCCATACAATGGCTGGTAACGAATTCCCGTATATGTCTGCAGCGGATGTCACAGAGCACGCCCGCCTGCTTGATGCCCATCCTAGATGGTCCAAGGAACACAGTGTTACGGTCGACGTTGCCTTTACACCTGGCTCGGTGTCTCTATCTGCTTGGGCATTAACTCCCAACGGCTATAAATGGGGCGCTGAGAACAAGGACATCGGTAGTGATCAGCCACAGGGATTTACGACATCGATGGGCATCAAGCGTAAGTTGTTATTGAGCCCGCGCTACAAGGGTTATTTCTTGGTGCCTGAGAATGGTAAATGGAACTACAGCTTCATGGGTAGCAGCTTCGCTGGTTTGGAGAAGAAACCCGTGCACGTCAAGCTGGACACACCGCTGCCCTTCTACAGCGATCAGCATCGTCCTCTCCACTTCCAGAATTTCGCTGAGCTGGAGGACATTGGTGTGGATCGAAGCGACAATTTTGCATAAGTGGCTTTCAGTCGATAGAACTGGTGGAAAAGATAGTCGGCGTGGAAATATACAAACCAGAAATTAACATAGGGTGTGTTCGACGGAACAAGGCGATGAAATCGTATTTCTAGCGATAGGGAGGCGTTAGGGGGGAAATCTGGCTGCACTCATGCGAGGTGATGGAAGAGAAGTTTTCTCATGTCCTGATTAAAAGCATGGTTTCGTGTATATTTTCTGGCGTGTACCATGCTGAATTGTAAAACAGAAAGGGGAAACCCCATACAAGAATGCCATAATATCATTTACCCACAATCTGGATTCAACTTGTTGATTCAAGCCCTTGGTCTATATTGATTCAGAGCAGGATCACTTCCACTATAAAAACGCCCACGGCAGCTTGAAAATCACGTGCCACGCAGACATCTTCCGGTTTGCTTAGCGTACCTATGTTAACACGAAAGACCCCTCCCCCCCTTACTCCGTTTGCATTACGCATCATAGTTGTTTAGCTCATTCTGAAATACTTTTCGTACAAGGTCACGGGTGTCCTATTAAATATTATACACGCATTAGCATTAAAACAGCTAAACTCCCCAGCGCTGGGAGAGCAAAATATTTTTCCGGTACGCCCCTCGGCCAATCTTCCCAACAACGAATGAAGAAGATCCATGGGGTATCACGCAAGAAATCAGTATGGGAAGAATACCACGAGAGAGATTTCCTTCCTTAACCCAAACACGCCTTTTTTTGCTCGCCCTCGCTAAAACCCGCTCCGCTTGCATATTTGGCAAGTTTGCGATATGATCATGTCTAGACATCACTAACCCCGTCCATTTTTATCATTTCCTTCCATCCGTTGTGTCATGTTGCTGTGTATTTTTGTTTTCTCTCCCTATACGTCGAATTTTGAGTTCATTAAGGTGTTGTGGTGAAATAGGGGGTTGTCGGTGAACCTAGTCCGGATGGTGCTGTGTTTTTTTCCGTTGTCTCGGGTTCGTCCATACGTACGTGCAGTTTGTTTAATCTTGGTCGTCGTTGCGCAGCTTACGCGGATACTCGGGTTGCTCGACAGGCCAGGTAGCCGGGTGCCCGGGCATGCGAACCCGGAGTGTTGGGAAATGGTTGTCTGTTGGGGTGTCCTGACCCTTCGGAGGAGGCATCGACGACTGCAGTGTCGCAGGCTCGCGGTCGGAGGAATCCGATCCAGCGATTGTGCGCTTCTGGATCTGAGACAGAGGCACCGGCCCGGCCCGCATCGCGCTCGCTGGGACGGAGGCTGGGATCACCTTGCCGATCGCCGAGGCCCGGGAACTTGCTGCGACTGCTGATGGTGCAGTGCCTACCCGCCCTGCCATGGTAATGGGTTGCGCAGCGGGGCTCACGCCATCGGCATTCGGGATGGCTTCGGCGGCAACGGGACGCTTCGGCTGCAGCGAGAGCGGTGATTGATAGAGGGCGGGATCCGGCAGCTCGAAGGCCATCCACGAGATATTCCGATGGATGACTGTCTGGATGGGAGCACGGGTGGTTAGAAATGACAGGGAGGTGGATGACGCGTGGGGATGCTCGTTCTTGCGGCTTACCTGGGTGGCTGCAGGCACTCTGTGCAGCTTGCCGACGCCGTTGAGACGAGCGGCAGCGCGAGCAATGACGCTCATTTTGACTTTTGAGGTCTGAGGGTTGCACGGTTTGATGAGAATACTGGGTTTCGTGGAAATGTATTGCGACGAGGTGTGCTACGACGTTGGTAAATTATTGAGAGGAGGATCACATGCGATGCTGATGCCTTGTCTGGGGGAGTCTGTTGAAGAGTGTGGAAGCGACAAGCATGTGCATGCATAGGCTGAAGAGGGAAGGGGGAGCACAAAAAAACACCTCCTACCTCCTATAAGTAGTGCGTGCCATTGGTACCAGGGCTTCCACCGCGTACCAATGTTGTCTAAGCTATCTTTGAGTTTACAGAGAATAAACATTAGATGACGTAAAAGACCTTAATATAAAAAAAAGTGAGGTTTCCGGCTTCACCAATGCAATCCTGAACTGTGTACCTGATTAGCCAGCAGCTTGAGCTCTTCTCTCAGGACGCTAGGTAGTTTAAATAGAGAGTCAAACAGAGACACCAATATAGTTTATACTGTTCCGTTAGGATCTCGTGGATTTGCTATATAGTACTTATCACGAAAAACCAAGTAAAGGTTAAGCGACACGTAATGTTCCTCTGATAGTTTGTTCATGCAATAAACACCGTGACTGAAGGGGACTACTGCCAGCCTACCCTATAAAGTTAACGTATAACGAATGTTATGATAGTCTTTATTTATATCATATGTGCTGCTAATCTTATTTCGCTAATAGGGCACTTGCTGCAGTGAATCGTCCTGGAAAAGCCATGTCTGTCTCTACAAAGTCTTAACTATTACTTAGTCAATACGGTCACAAGGCCCAGCCAAAGTTGGTATCATCAACAAAACCGAGGCCAGAATCTTTTGAACAAATACGAGACAAGTCTGCTCCAGTCTTGTACACTGGGTTAAGTTGACGCAATCAACTATTCATAACTACACATGCTGGATTTCGTCTTACGGGACGTCAAAACGGGGGTTTAGAATGTATCATGGCGTATCCCTCAAATTTACAATTATTTTAAATAGATATACTACATTACTTTGGTTTCTTACTGGATTAGCTCGTCACCCCTATCTCGATGGGATGGTGTAAACTCCAACATCAAACACAAGCAGCCTTGATGATAATTTCAGCAGCCCTTTCTGCCACGGCGTACAGCGTAGCTGTTAGATGGCCGCTGAACTGCAAAGGCAGTATCGACGCGTCAACCACTCTGACGTTTTTCGTACCGTAAACTTTTAGCTTAGAATCCACCACTCCGCCAAGCTCACGAGACATCATCGAGGCTGTTCCGATAGGGTGGTGGTTAGGCGTCACTGGGAGGATATGCGAGTTAGCCTACCTAGGAGCGCATACAATGAGAAATTATGATAAAGGGGTGCTCACGTGTATCGCTTATGTAGTTAGTCCATTGTTTGTCAGTTGCGTTAAGCGGCAACTCATTGCTCGTCGGCATAACACCGCTGCCGACAAGATCACTAACAGGCTTTGTATGCCAGAACCTCTGCGCCTGGCGTCCCAGACCGATCTGCACGTCGAGATCAAATTCGATAAGGAAGTATCTGGGGTCGATAGCTGGGGCGTTGATGGCATCAACAGACGTGAGGTGAACGCTTCCCCACGAAAAGGGTAAGAGGAGCCAATATGCAGTAACCAAGTAGCCTGGCGCCATCGCCGTCAGCGACTCGCCGATTGTCACGTTCTTCTCGAAGATCAAATCATGCTGGATTCGAAGCAGCTTCTCGACGTTAGCTACCTCGACGGCTCCGTTACTAGCGGCTGCCACCTTTTTGCCCAGTCTGGTATTTGAGCTGAAGTTGATGCTTGGATGGCAGATGTCTCGTCGCCGAACATGTCCCGTGCTGTCGAAAAGGTAGCGTATGGCGCGGATCCAGTCATATTCTTTGCGCTGTTGTAGACGAGGGCGGTATTGGGCTGCTCCTGAAGGTATTCCCCGACTCCTGGGAGATCTATCAACGTCTCGATCCCGAGTTCGTTGAGGAGACTAGCAAACACGTATTAGTGAACAAAAAAAAAAGAAAAGAAAAAGAAAACTCTATATATACAGCCTAGAAGAGGCTATTTTACCCGANTTTAATTTTACTTTTGTTGTGGCCCCACTTTTGTTGATTTTTGTATTATGATTTCTACACAGTGTAGGGTGCCCGTGAGGGCAGTGCCCGCGAGACCCCCGGTTAGCTTAGTGCGTACAAACAATATCCCCCCCGATTGTTGATGCCTTCTCGTCAAGCTGAGAAGGTTCATCAAGGTGGTATTCTGTCTTCGGCATTGCCCGTCACCGTCTTCCTTGTAGGTGTACCTGACTACCATCCACTTCGTAGACGAGCGCGCCCTGCTGGGCGTCCGGAATCGGTATCTCATAGATCGGCTGCGAATGTATCTCAGCAACACTAGGTTTGAATTCTGGCGGAGCCATGTTCTCGCGCGCTGGGTTGGGCCCAGGGTTGTGCTGCCCCGGTTTCTTGAACATGAACCAATAGATGCCTATCACAACTGCTATGCCAACCACGGCCCCAAGTACGATGCCTGTTATTGCACCACCGCTGATATTGCTTCCGTTTATTATTATCTGTGTCACTGTCGCTTGAGGCGCAGTGCTTGCACTTGTCGGCGTGGTTGCGGTCGTTGTGCTCGACGCCGTCGAGGAGGTCGAGGAGTCAATCGTAGAAGTGGATTCTACTCTGTCGACGATCTTAAAATAGTGCGTATTAAATGAATCCGCATCGTCTTGGTCCATCGACAAATAACAGACGTCGTGATAACTTGGGTCGAGGCCGGACCAAGAGACGGTCCATGTGAAGACGGTCCCGCTGATATTGGCTAATGACGAGGATTAGGATTATCCCTTCCCGTTCGAGACCGCAGAGAGAGGAAGGGTCAGATACTTACTGGCGATCAACACATCGGGGCCTCCTTGCGCCGAGTCCGGAAAGTTGTCCTGCCAGAGATACAATGTCCCATTTGATATTGAAAGCTCCCAGGGGAGCCTGACCGTTTCTCCCACCTGATAGGATATGTTGTCCGAGTAGTCTTTGTTAGGGCCCGGGCTCCACTCTGATAGAAACGTGTTCGACTCCATTGATGCTACAGACTCCAGATATATATCGAGCGTGATAATTGCGCTAAGGCAACGATGAAAGTCATATCAGAATGATATTATAGACATGAGGAGTCGTTTCGCTTCAAAAGTGGAGGATGCCACTCTTGCACTGTTATCTCTAGCCGTCTTCTGTAACGCTGTAGGATTTGGTCGAGCTGAAATGTGCATTTTGCGGCTTGAAACCGATCGTCATGGGCTTGCATAAGCCGGAAATTACATGCCGATAAAAGAGACACGAGACGCGCCCACTACCTTTGGGGTCGTAGCATTAGGCAGACTGGGCGATTTCAAGATAGGTCAGAGCCAATTGCATGTCACGAGAAGTCAAGCGCAGCAGGCTCTGGTGGCAAGAATCCGGGTGTAACAATGCAGGCGAGACCAAAATGCGGTTTCACCCGAGGCCGTAAACTTCAAGATGATTGGGAACGGGAAATGGGACTTTGTTGAAAAAACCCGTAGTCGTTTGAGTTTAAGATAGTCAGTCTCTATGTATCACAGCTAGGAAAACTTCCACCGGGTCTTTTGGATTAAAGAGTGTCGCATTCAACAAGACTGCTGTATCGGGGGCGAGTTCAGCATAAGACGAGACCATTTTGGGACTTTGACTTCGGGACAGCTAACTAACTCTAAGGAGAACGCCCGCAGAATATAGCGATACAATGATAACGAATGAAAATCGATGACTTATTTGTATGTGATATAATAGCAACAATAGTTCCAAAGGCTATTGACTCTCCTAGTCAACAGCCTACCGGGAAGTGAAGCAGACCCTTCCCCCTGACCGGAGTATTCCATTATATAGGCCGTTATTCGCCTGATACTAATCACCGGCTTGCATAATTGTATGAAGGATTTATTTCTCTGTCAAAATATACTGAGTAGGGGGGAAATCGAGAAAGCGCATGTAGGTGTCCCCCTTTTCTAGGATTGTCGTTGTTGGATGATGAAGAAATTTCTATCGTAATTGTTTAGTCATTAAAAGTTGTTCAAACGTCTCAGGCTAGATAGTTGTGTTACGGAGAACTTATTCCTGTAGCTTAGCCACATGAATCTACCTACCGCCACAACCGGTGAAGCACATGTTACTCCGTGCGTTCTGCCATTACCGTCATATATATTACTCGTCGCTTAGGCTGTATGTCTGTGCGGATGGTCTTCTTCCCCGCAAATCGGAAGTCATAGCTGGAGGTAATACAGAAACGCGGTGATATAGATATGGTTACAGAACGTATAGTATTGAGTGCTCTACCCGCTGTTCTCAATTCGTCATGTGGATTACGCGGTTGATATCGTGTCTGGCGATGCCTTGGCGCGGCCACCGGGTTCAAGGGCGCAGTGGTATCTTGGGGACTGAAGTCTAGTTATATATCTAAGCCTTCTTTCCTTCCTTTATTTCTCCTTTTTTGATTTAATGCCAACTAGGTAGAGAATAGCTAAAATTCCGACAAGTCCAGTGTAGTCATAACGTTCTTTTTGGCTACTACTATCGAACTCTGCTGACTTTTACCCTTTGGTACGTTATGTGCCAGGATGCCGTGCAGTAAGGTTAAGTTAGTAGGGTGGTGGAAATATGAGGTTCTTGGCATCTACAGACTCTGGCTTGCTGCTACGATTGCAATGTGCAAAAAGTGCTATCACAGGTTTCGGGGAACATGGCAGTGTCGGTACGTTGTGTGCGTTTCTAACAATAACTGACGTGAGCGTTCTAAGGACTGGGGTAGGTATCCTGCGTGGAACTATTGATGAATACATGCTGTTGATTCGCGTCTCCTCTGCACCCTTTCAAGATTGTAGGGGGGGATAACTCACAGCCTGCTTGAGTGAAGCTTACCTAGGGCCACTCGCCCCCTTCTAATTGGGTAACGAATACGCATGCTGGCTTCATGTCAAGCCACTGGCACCTTCGATAGGTCGGATGCTCGTTTTGCTGCGCCCTACCTACTTTCAACACTAAGAATACCGCTGCACTGTGCTGCACGCTTCTGTCTGGTGTTCTCTCTTGGTTCTCAGCACGAGACACTCAACCTAGCGTACACCACAAGCAAAGCAAAGCAAAAAACGCGCTTTATTTGGCTTTGCTTAACTTGAGCCAATAAATCAGCTTTTTTTTTTTGCTTGAAGCAAATCTTTTATTTGACTTAACTCAATTAATTAATAAGTAAATCAAGTAAGTGGGTCCTGATTTTAACAGCTCTTTTAGCCTTAAGTGCCTTCGTATGCCTTCGCACGTATTCAACTGCCTTCGTATGCCTTCAAGTGCCTTCGTATGCCTTTGCGTGTATTCGAGTGCCTTCGTATGCCTTAATAGCTTTCTGCTTCTATTGCCGCCCACAGACCCTTCTAAATTACTCCTAAGTCAGTGCTAGAAATACTGGATTGGTAGGTGTTAAAATTAGCGGGGGCAGGCAGTAGGGTTTTAGGTACATAGACCATGTACAGTACCGGGTGGGGAGCTCATACGAGCGCGCGCCGGGAAGTTTAGCTAGTGCTGCACGGGATCCCAGCAACAAGTCTAGGCGGGGCGCCGGCGGGTTTCCCTCTGCCCTGATTATGCTGCCCTGTCCCCTGTGCCCTGTGCCCTTCCCCCCTGCCTCCCTGTAATCAAAAAATTCAATCCAGGCTAACCCCACCAGAGCAATACCTCCCCACCAACACTACCTATCGCGGTCCAGGTGCATTTCCCGATGTGGACGATGTGGACGTTTCGCTTAACCACCACAAGAGAAAGGGGCGTCAAACCTCATTTCATGCATTTCTTTCTCCTCCGCTTCCCCCTTTTCCACTTTTGTTCACTTACGTCGGTCGAACGTCAGGAGGTCTATGCAGTCTAGCCCTGTTCCAAAAGCTCGACTACCGAAATCTCCACATCTTCTTACCCAACTTCGACCCTTCAAAGACTGTCTATTTTCTCCTCATTTCTGTGCATCTTTGTGCGCTCCTGGGGTCGTATCGAGGTCGATCACGGAACACTGGCCCAATCTTGTTTCTTTGCTTCCCACCTGAACCATACATCAACTCATTTGCAAATTACACTACACACACACACAAACAATTGAGTCTCCTTATTATGAGGGGGTACCTACGACACGTTGCTTCAACGATTCTCGGTTGCAAACCAGCTCAACGGAGAGGGCCGTCTTACACTAGGTAACTCGTCTACCTGGTAGAGTAGTATAACTAGACGGGCAAACAGCCTATTCCTTGTAAGAACGATGGGCAGCACCATTTTTAATCACCACATGACTAAAAGCGCCATCTTCAAGTCTGAATCTTAGCTGCCATGATCATCCGGGCTGCTAGCCTCAAGCGGCTGTAGTCTGAATAGTTTCTAGTATTATTGCTTAGTCTCACTACAGACAGCCTCCGATGTCCCTGCATTCTATTGCCCACGGCATACCTACTGCGTAGTAGAGTACCTACAACATCTTATCAGGTCTATGATTCTACTGTATTCTATCATACACTAACTTAGTGTAAACCGAAAGTTGTGTATTAGGTAAGTAGACAACCTAATCCACCATTTTTCCCTTGTATATAGCACTCTTCAGTACAGCGTGGTGAATATATTGTAACTCTATTGGATGTCGTCTTGATTGCGTAATGTTGTTGTTCCATGCCCTATCGTTTTACCATGCGCATTAGGTAGCTTACCCTCAATCCTTGCAGTGACTTGTAGCGACATAGGTAGGTATTCAATAAAACTACTGCGAAATTACGGTATACCATGTAGTTTAGCGTACACCACCTTCAGATCCGTGCGTGCCAAGGGCGCGCGTAGTTGTCCTATCGCGCCACTAAGTACCGTAGAGACAGACTTTGGGGGTTCGTTTCCTGCCGCGAACACTTCCCTTGTACCGGCCACCTCCTTACCCCCCATTGATATCTATCCTTCCCAAACCCACTCGGCAGATAGCTAAATAATCCATCATCGGATATATAATAGTATACAAGCCGTGTGCTGTATGTCACCTTATTTGAATCCGCAGGGACATGTTGGTGACGAGAGACTGAGCTACGGGAGGTACCTAGGTGGGCGATGCTTACCGGCTCATATAAAATGTTTCGCCTCTTCTCTTCCCGCCGAACTGTGTCAAGCACCAGCCTTCAAAACAAAGCAAGGGACGTCACCTACCACAGCATAACGGTACAGTACACTGCTGCAGGACCGCCAGACCCAGGACCGCCGGCAAAGCTCTTGGCAAGACTAAACGTCGCGATTCGAATTCTCAGTACACGAAGTCACGGACAGCGAATGGAGATACTGAGGCGCATAACGACCTCTATGCCGCCGGTAGTTTCAGGGGAGTATCATAATTGTTGGCGAGAGTGGTCGTTATTCGCCGAGTAGACGAGGTACGTAGGTACTGTAATGCGGTAGCGTATGCTCGGTATTCTACCGATGCTGAGCGCTACCACCTACAACATACTGTATATATTTGCTACTTACATGTAGTGTAGATAGGCAGCGTCGCAGTATCGCCTCCGTTGGATGTATACTATCTACTTTAGGTAGTATCGAATCGTGTACAGTAGTAAAATGCACAATGTGCTTATTCCTGCTCCTTACTGTAGTAAGGTTCCAAGTTGGTGTGCTTGCGAATGTGCATGTTTTTGTTGCGACTCAGGGTCATCAGGCGGGGTCTTGGAGGGCTGGGGCCAGTCTACTGGAGTCTAGTGCATAGGACTCTCGGCATAAATGAGCGAAACAAGGGCATCGGCTCTAGCCTGTTATTGGGCAATAATTCGGGTAAAATGTGGAAATTCTCAAGCTGGCCTACGATACTACATAAGGTTAGTAGGTAGTATACATACAAGAAAACCAAAAAGTACCGAAACTTGACGGTCTTCGTATTGGCTGTTAGGGTCCAGGTCCACTGCAGCAAGCTCTACATATAATTACTGTACTATAAGTACTCACACCACCACAAGAGCAGAACAGAGGTTGAGGTCTGCATGGAAGTATGTACAGTATAGGTTTCAAGGTTGGTGAGGTCAGGTCCTGTGTTGTGATGTTGTGATTCTTTTAGTTGCATGAGCAAAATCTCGTAGTCCGCCTGACCTGACCTCATGTACAGTATCTATCTCTCTCCTCCCACCCTTCCTGGTTGGATGGGTACTGTGCCTATGCCGCCCTTCCCACTTAAATTGCGTACATACTGTACGGTACTGTAGATAATCTTCCCACCCCTACTTACTTACACGTGTACTAGGTACCTACTAGTACTGTATGTAACCAAACTTTGGAAGTCTTTGCTAAAGTGCGTACCTCTCATAACGTAGCATCAACGTTCAATGTTGTTTATAAAGTACTACTGGTATGTACTATGTGTACACCTAGGATAAACACTCAACATGGAAGCAAACATCTGTCGTCGACGGTGTTTGCAAACAGTATATAGTGCTGTACAGTATATTCGAAGCTATCAAGGTAAGGAAATATGGGCATCTTCGAGTGGCGTACCCAGCCAAAAAGGGTGGCAGAAGTAGGTGCATGTGGGCTAATATAGTACAAAACATGGATTCGATGTTGTTCACTTGCAAAAGCTAGCCAGATCTGCCTAAAAATTAAAATGAAGGTTGCATACAAGGTGGACCCCCTGTCCAACGCCCACCCGGCTACTCAACCGTCGATCACCAGCGCGAAATGAGAGGACCGTCGAAATTGCCAGACTGCTACCTACACCACTTACAGTCCTGCCTACAGTATCGAAAGTTTTTGGCGAAATCACAGGCCTGATAAAACTGCGGTAATACTGCACGCATGTCATCTACCTATTACTCTGGTATATTAGGTGACCACGGGCGCGTCTCACCGCCCTCTCTTCTGATGTCGAACACCCATCTCAACCTTCAAGGTCAACCATCACACACACCACCTACACTAGGTACCTACTTATCTATACCAGTACAGTACAGGTCCTTCATACAGTACAGTAGTACCGTACCAGTCATGAGAATCAAGTGACACAGATGCAAAGTCATCTGAGTGGACCTATACATGAAGCTTGCATGGCCGGCTCTTGGGCTAATGGTTGGCGCCCTTCAGCCCTGAAGGCCCACTCGCGCAGTGCTCGCGTAATCGGTGATGATGGGTGATGGGTGATGGGAGATGCGATTGATGGCTAATCATGCTTCAGAGGATGGCTTTTGGTTTATCGAGTACTTACCCAACTCAGAAGTGCTCGTCGCAAAGCTCATGTTGTTGACAGAGATATCTCGCTGACCAAGTCCCAGCAAACACCTGCGCATTGTGGCGATATGGCATTGCGAGGAGCTAACCTTTGAACAGGGTATCCAGGAATACCATACCTACCTAGTGTAGGTACCTGCACAGTAAACCTACTGCGACTCAAGAAGCTGTGCTAAATTCTGAACATATCAAAGGTGGTCATTTTTCCAGATTCCACATCAGCTTTATCACATATCACTCTCACCACAGCCATGTAATGTAGGTAGGCCACATATGCTCGAGGCAGAACGCCGTACCATTTCACCTGCAGGGCCTTGCACTGGATAGATAGCTTACGAACACGAGCTCCGAGCACTCACAAGGCAAACAAACTCGTTTCTCGACTCGACCGTGGCCTCGTTCCCTCGTCCCTAATCGTTCGGTTCTCGTTTCAGCTATTGCGCAAACACAGCCAAGATATGTCGTCTAATGTACAGTTAAAATTGCTAGGTTTGGACGGTCTGTCCAATGATGGCATATTGCGAGCAAAGCACCACACCGTTGCTAGTCACATCCTTGCTACTCTCTGCCACTAACTAAGTTGGAGAATCCGATAGGCGGTAGCCCATTTGCTGCTGGCGTCACGGCAGCCTGATGGGGTCTGTATGTGTCATCTCAAGCAGTATACTAGTAGTAGTTGAACTTAGATACACCCTAACCTACAGCCCTCTATCAAGCTGCTGACCGTCGGGAAACGTACAGTACACCCTGTATGCCGCAGCATGATACCATCGCCCTGTATTCGACGAGGACAAATTAAGACTGCCTCGTGCCAGGTATTGCGATGTCTTCTGTTGCGCCTCACCACACGCAGCCTTATCCCAGATCCTAGTACGCACCGGTAACCGCACTGGCAACCACACCGGCCCGTACGGTAGTTGAATAACAAACAGCACGCTGAATGATTGGATAAGAGGACGCTGCCACCAAATTGTGAACCCACGTACCCTAGGAATACAGATACTGGTCCAGCTGTACAAGCTGGCACAAGTTTGGCTTGACTAGAGATACGATTGGCCACCAACGGTTTTGTCGCTTCGCCTCATATACCATCCTTTATCCTAGGTATACGTAGCCGGGTATTTTGTTCGGGGAATGATGGACGTTCGCACAGATACACGACCCTGATGCTGATATACATCCGTAGCGCCCAATATAAGTATCTCGGTCCAAAACCGGGGTAATTTGGTGAGAACCATGTTATGGTTACTTGACAGCATGTCTTAAATTCGTGTCACGTCCAAAGTTATCAAGACATATCGTTTCCATCTTCTCTACATAAAAGCCTCTACTTGTGTACAGAGCAAGTCGGCACACCCATCGAAGCCCTAAGACTCACCCTCCACCAACTAGCATTATTCGCTATCACCTAATCGTCGCCACAATGTCGTCAATTCATCATACATAAGTCATTATTAACCACGTCTCTTGGAAAGGTCGCACCCAAAGACTTAGACCTTCGAGAGCTAGCGTTTTCTGTATGCTATAAATGAGTCACACAGCTCATTGTCGTCGACACGGCTACCCGACTCAACTCGAGGACCCAGAAGACTAGAGGACCAGAGGGGGGCGTGCAAATCATAAGTCATTGGCCGAGATTCGCGATAGTGTAATACGTTAGCATGTGTCACAAGATCTGCGCAGCATCTTAGTCTGACATTTCACGTGCATCACATGCGTCGTGGTGAACTCTCCAAAAACCGTTATCGGTACTTGGCCACCGTTAGAATGTTGTCTTATTCGGCTGGCTTGAAATGACTCGCGGGGACCATACACATGGATCGTCATAGCTCTCCTTCTCCTCTCATCGCGAACCCGGAGCTGCCAAGCCCTACTCCGATTTCCCCCCTCGGACTCCTGCTCTAGAATTTCAAGAAGCCAAAAAGAAAAAGCCCCTCCATCATATTACTAATTAGTCTGGCAGTAGGCGTTCCAGAGCAACCATTCCCCAACGACCCTACCGGCATTTGATATCAAGGGTTATAGATTGACGGCGGCAGGGAGAATGTTGGGCGCGTGTGATGAGAAGACATCAACACCCTTTTTTCTTGCCGGATTATCCAGTCTGGACAAGCCTGGCCGGCGAGTGGTTGGCCATCTAATAATATGACTTGAGGAACTTGAGCAAGATACCTAATCTACGGCAGGAGCACGCGACCAGATCCCACTATCTTGCATACCACACCAGAGCGCCACCATCCTTCGTCCAACCAATCTCAGTAGTGGTGTCGTGCGGTTTCGCTTTGGCAATACTTGTGCACCTGAAATGAATACTTACAGTACCTAGATTTGCTGCATACAGATACAGATACAGATACAGATACAGATACAGTACAGCATAATCCTGTCGCTGTTAGACAGCCGAAAAACCGAAGCCCCGCGCCCTGCAGATCATTGTCTGGGCTTGAGAGCCCTGCCACTGCCCCTCACTGGTCGACTGACCGACCATCAAGGCCCTGTCTGTCGTCTGCCGCAACGGTTCTGCAATGGATGGGATGCCCTTTCGCATAATCAGCATTGACACATGGTCTGCCTAGTCGAGTCAATACATTGGTACCCGAGCATCCAACGCGCACCCTTTTGCCTTTCGCAGATAGGGAATTGTGACACTGCTGCCCTGCTGAAACCTATCCATTCGTGCTCTCGTCTCAATGAATCCCAATTCGGGGCGGGGTGGCGTCATAGGTCATGCGGTTCAACAATCATTCCTTAGGATTCCAGAAGCACAACCCGAGAACGGCAGGCAACACCACACCCCATAACCGTACCGTATCATCGTGATGGGGAACTCTTGAAGATCGACCGGCGACGCAAAAGGCGGTAAGTTGCATGTATACTAAGTCGGCTACGGAGCATGCATGGTATCATGCTTATTGGCCGGGGGTTTGCGTGGTTCTGGTTATGGTATGGTATGGTATGGTATGGCATGGCATGGGATATGGGATGGGATGGGATGGGATGGTACTGTACATACATAGTATGGTATGGTATGCTGGCTGCTTCACGTTGGATCGGACGACTCCGCGCGGTCACATATGAACCGCTCGACTCTCGTCTTAGCAAATGCCGTGCGCCCGTTATCGTTAGTTGAAGCGCTTGCCCATACACTAGGTACCTACCTACCTACCTACCTACCTACTGTACAGTAGTAGATTACCCACCAACGTCGCTACGCTATCTGTAGTACATGACAGAACACCCCCCTCTTGATGTTTCCACAACTGGCCCGATACGGGTAATCTTCCCTTAGGCCCTGGTTCGTTTACTAGCACATGTACCTACCTACCTACATTCAAGTACTGCAGGAAACGGGAGTTCGCAGGTCTCCAGCATCGACCTCCCGTCCTTGGATTAGGAAGGAGATATGTTGAATTATGTAATCAACAGCTCCAGTTTTGACCTCCTCCTTCTTCTCCTTCTCCTACCTGGCATTTCACCCTAGATTCTGAATGTTATGAGTGTTAGATCTAGTTGAGCTCAAGAAAGATTTTGCAGATGACTGGACTTTGACAACATGTATGTGTTGTGATCTTGCAACGTGGTGGAAGAAATAGTATGCCATAGTCGGGTGCTTAGATTCTTCAGTATGGCCATCATTTCGTAGATATGTTTATTCTATTGCCTTTGCCTCAAAATATACGAGACGCATAGTATCTAAATCAAACTCAACATGCTGGTGTGCCGTTGTGCCTTGGACGATTAGCTTCTACATCGAGCAGATCATATTACTTCTTCTTGGCCGCCCCTAATGTTTCTCCTTGCCTGTTCTGAACTGCTCTCTTCGCCAGCATCAATGCGTTGTGAATCGCTTGCATATGTTCTACGACATCTCCCTTGGATGCAATTCCCCAGAGGTATCATGTTTAACAGGAAGATATCTGCTTCTTCATAGCTAGTACTGTACATGCATTCTCGTCTCGGCGTGGCGAGATCGAGGCAGGTACGCCGAACATCGTATACCCTATGCTCCATGGTAGCAGAGGCTAGATCGGTTCATGCATGCCTTTCTCTATTGCTGTCTCTTACTAAACTCAGCTTCGCTTCATCAGCCTCTCTCGGAAGGGCATCACTCTCCTTGGACTGTGATTTCCCGATTTCAAAGAGCGCCAACACAGCTGTAGAATGATTTTCCAGATTCTTGAGCTTATGGTACTTATCTCCCATTCGTCACCATAATGGTAAGTGTGTTCTGTTATCTTTTAAGAGATGAAATATTTCACGATATTGATATTAAGTATCTACAAAGCACCGTGACCGTATTGCAGGAAGTTGATTACCCCGTTGCCTCCATCGCCAGCTCTACTTGCCTAGGTAATCGTTACCCTTCTTCTGACGATCCTCCAGAAATTGCGAGACATCAGGTGATTTAATTATTAACCCATGATTATGAAATGCTATGTCTATTACAATCATATCGCACTCGGTTACCAGGTAAATTAATTCAGTCGATCTACTACCTGCACCTTCCAGTTAGTGTTCGAGGCATCAATGAAGATCATGACAATGCAAGCTACTAGCTAGTAAGAAGAAACGTGGTTGATCAGATTGTCATCGTATTTGTTCCTTCAGCCCATTTTCCAACCTTCCTTGTGCTATCCATAGCAGCTTCTTAACCACAACATCATCTTTGTTGAAAGGTACCAGATAATTAAGATACGCCAAAGCGTTACACAGGCAGTGATATGTGATTGCATTCACTTGAGTAACTTCGCCACTTACTACGGAATAATAAGTGCGCTACTTCGATCTCTAGAATGAAAGTGCACCGTCTCCTAACACTACCTGATCTCCAGTCTACGATTCTACAGCTTCGTCTTAATGTTCAGTGGCCTAGTAGGCCTTGCAACAGCTCTTTCTCTCCGCAATCGACTTTCCATGTTCTGGACTGAGTACAGCTGCTGTGTGCATAGGTAAGGAATCGCGAATTACAGAATCAAGCACGTAAAGCTCCTCTCTGGCTTCTAGCTGAAAGAGACAGATTCTCACTGTTTCCCAACAGGTTGGTAGAAATGATCTCAAATGCTACGAGTTTTATCATTGGCTACAGCTTAGCATGATACTACACGTCGTGGTTATTCCAAACTCTGTGCCACAAAGCTAACCTACCTTGCTGCACCACAGACAAGGTCCTGAGAGAAGGCTCGCAGTATAATCACCGAGCTGCTCCAGCAGTGAATGAAGCCTTAATCATAGGTAGGAGTACAGTGCCATTGTCGACATTGTATTCACGTTGATATTTGCGCCTATGACTGGCGATCCGGCGCATTCACAAGCCTGAGTAGCTCCCCCCTCCCCCCCTTGTCGAATAACGAGCACATCACTTAGAAGACCATTGATATCCCACAACTTCATTCACTGACGGCAAGGTCACTGTGCGCGTTGCCCTGGTTGATGGAGCTATTGTGGATCATTTCCATTCACTCGGCTCTCTCTGCTTCTCTTTATAAATACTGCAAGACCTTCGCCAGCTCTTCGTTCTTCTTTCTTCTCCTTCTCTAAATCTTACCTTGATGTGGTTATGCTGCATTGTAGCTCTCTTCGATACCCTTCACAGACATTATCTTGCATTCGCTTTTGCAAGGCGGATTAGATCCTCGTGATATCTTGCATGTGCTAGGATTCGCTGCAACCTCAAGCCCTGAATCATCCTCGTCGCTGACGACGCCGACGACGCTGCATGGTAAGCCTACTCGATTCCTCACCTGTACCCTTCACTAAAACCACTTCACACATCACGATGCCTTGAGCATTACCCTTTCACTCCCATCTTAGCCATATACATGTATCTCCCTTCTAGCTGTTCCCCCCTGCCATGTCTCTTGCACCGACCATCGACGGTGGCTCCAAGATTTGGCTTCCCCCTACAAGCATATGCCCATCGACCCTGCCTCAGTGTTACCTAAGCTTCATCTCACCTCGATCCTGTACAAGTTCTTAAATTTCCAGTCTGTATTGTGCTTCCTAGTCAACGGCTTCTGGGCCGTGATGCATCAGTTGGATGTTGTCTGCTTGACTTTGAGCTAGAGAACTTTACCAGAGCATATTTTCACCTCACCCTTTGCACTTCCTCCCATGCTCTTGACCTCTGCTCTTCATCATCTTCAATATCAGAATCTGGTCATTGGCAGTGTCTCAGCAATATTCACTCGCTATCACCATTCTGATTTCATCCTTAATACAAATCTCATAGCCGTTTAATCTACACTTTATATCTGGGTTATCGCTCTTGCTATCTCATCCCTCGCAGCTGACTCAATATTGACCTACAAAAGCTAGCTATCATACCAACATGGCTTTTCAGTCGCTAGTTACCAGTGGGGCGAGAATTGAGCGTCCGATGTTTCCCGGACACCTACAGCCACCTCCAGGATTCGGAAAATTGTCGACAGTCTACGAAGAGTCTCGTGGGCCCAATCCTCGAGACGGCGTACACAGATTTGTCCTTGCCCGTTCGGGGGCTGCCCAAGGGGCGGATGATCACGGCCTTGACCGTAGCAATGGTGATGGTTCTAAACAACAACAACTTGCAAACGCACCCCTCAATCATCCCGAGTTTGAAGCATACTACAATTATGAAGGACGAAAGTTTGACGAGCTTACGACTCGTGAGAAGCGACAACTTGAGATGGCGGTGCACTATCCCCACATCGAGAACGGTATAATGAGGGTAAGATAGCTAATTACATCATCAGACTTCATTGTGTACGTTTACTAACCATGCTCTTAGGCCCCTCTGTACTTCCGCAAGAGACCCCTCGCGCTACCCGAAGCACGTCAGTCCGAGCTCTTCAATAAGATCTTCGGAACACGTGATATTTTTGACAACATCTTTACTTACCTGATCCCACGGTACGAGGACCTCAGTAGCTTCTGTGGAGCTTCTCAGCTCATTGCGCGTATGGTCCAATCCTCATGGGTAAGGAATTCAGATTTGCTTATATTCCTGTCCGGATACTGACAGCCTCGCAGCTGCACCTGAACTCCACTGGCGACTTTTTCGGCTGGGATAAAGATTGTCTAATGGATGTGCGGAAAACGGAAGCAGAGGAGGAGATCAAGACAGGTACGAAGGCCAAGCCACGGCATTTTTTGCCGAATGTAATCATTTCCCCGGTTCGCCCTGAAGACCAGGGACCTGTGCGGAAGATGGTCATCAACAGGGCCGGCTATCCTGTCACTTCGGCTGTCGAGGCACGGAAGGGATCAAACCTTGCTGTCAGCATGAAAGAGCACTATAAGCTCCGTAAGTCCCGTTACTTCTAAGCAACCCTGACGATATTTTTGCTAACATGTCTCAAGTGCACTTTTCATTCATCAATGGGTATGCCATCAAGAACTTGGTTCTTCATGGTATGCCTTGGGTGAATATCGCGGCGTTGGAGCGCATTGCCAACCATATGCCTAAACTGGAAGCTCTTGGTGTCCATCAATGCTTTTTGTTGACCTTTGTCGATACCCAGCGGCTCCTACGTGCTATGAGAACCGTCAACAAAACCGGTCGGAGGCCGCGCGACCCCAACCACACATCGCCCGTCGATTTTAGCCCATTCTATTATAAGGGGTCTCCCTACAGGTCGGATGGTTCGGGCCATATCGGCGAGTACGGTATCATTCCCGAGGAAAATGACGGGATAGATAGCCAAAGAGCCATCACAGCGCAGTTGCTGGGAATATGGAACGAGTGCCACATAGGAGATCAGGACTTTCTCACCCCTGGCACGGGGTTCCGGGCGTTTCTTGAACGGATTCCAATGCGAGGACTACAAAAAATCCTGCGATCTATTGCAGCGCTCAGCGACTTTTACAACCGCAAGTATCATTCAGGAGGAGGATCCCCTCAATGGTGTAAGATCGGTGAACACCCCCCCGAGTGATGGCGACGAACCCCCTATTGCCCCGTCAGAGCTAGACCTGGCAATGGAGGTTACAGTCTGGCAAGATCTGATTATCGCTTGCCATGACAAACCACTCACTGAAGGCCAGCTGTCGGACTGGCTCGTCCTTCGGGGTCAGGTGAAACTTCATCACTGCAGAGTATGCGACATGCACCTGCCATCGTATTTCTACCAGGCTCGGATCCTAGCGCTGCGAGAAGATGCTTATACCTGCCATGGCTGTCAGTTGCGAATGTCTTCCGAAAGGCACGTCTGGCGTATCTTTTATCGGCGAAGAGACCTGGCAGACGAGATATTCAGAAATAAAAAGAAGGAAGAACTGTCTCTCTGCCATGTTTTGCGAAACATTGCCAAACCCGCCAGAGAGGAAGTGAGGGCTGGCCCTGGAATGAAGGCGAGACCTGCGCAGGACGCCATTTTATCCCTTCCCGGAGCGGTAGACACCAAGTTCTACAAGGCGGCGCAACAGCTGTGGGGAGTACTCCATCTCAGACTCAATCATCAGCTCAACTTCATCCGTATACAGATCGAGGGGGTCGATCGAGACTACCACGGTCGGTCATTTGAAGATCGCCTCGAGTTGTCAGAGGAAAAGAAAGTGTTCGAGCGCAAAATAGAGTCATTGGAATTCCAACTAGGAATCGGCCAGCGTAAGACATACGATGGAAGGCTGGAGAGCACCTGCCTCAGCTGGGAGCAATTGATTCGACAGCACCGCGCGGACATCGCCATCCGGAACGGAACGTTCGTCAACAATGGTCCCATGCATATTCTCAACCTAGGGGCTAATGTTGCCTCGATGCTGGGCCGCGCTGGCGGCCTACCTGAGTATTGGAGAGGGGACTTTCAACAAGCATCGACGAGTGCCGCGGCTGCATCATCATCACAGAACACAGTCCAGCAAGTTGAGAATGTCCCTCAGCACACTCAGCCAGTCCAAACAACTGCTCAGTCGCCACAGAACCTTCTCCCGCACCAGCGACGATTCCCGAGGGCAACACAGCCAATTAGCAATCACGAACCCTCACCCGAGGCGGCTGACGTGGGAGCCCAGGAGGCACCCGAGGAGCAGATGCAGATGCGCGAGGAGCAAGTCAACGCCGCAGAGGAACGTGTCCCTCCGCCGCCTCAATGGCTAGTGCGTGCCGCTGCCGCATCGGTATCGCACCAGCACCAGGGTTGGGTCTTGATGCTGGCTCGGTGGCAGTCGGCGTATATGAGCGGGAGAACAATTGCCTCCGTCATGCAAGGCGGCGCGATGTAGAGGGAGGCAATGAATGTTTCACCCGATTTCGGTACAACAACAATAGGGTGGTACCTCGACTGCGCCTTTTCTTTTGTTTTCTCGCGGAACTTGTCACGGAATTTGCTGCCGCTGCTGCTGGCTTTCCTTGCATTTCATTGCCGTCAAATCGCGCGAACATCTGTTCCCGTCCTCGACACGGGCGGTGGACGAACCCTCTCGTGCTGGATGGAGCATGTCGACGGCGGACATCTGCGCGGGTTTTTGCTTTCACCACGCTAGAGACATATGTGCCGAGGTCTAGCTAGAAGCAAGCATACCATAGCACTGTCTGGAACGGCGCATGTGAGCGGCGCAGGGGCCTACGCGAATGAAATTCTTTTTTTTTCTTGATCGAGATTTGATTTCCTTTTTCTTTCTTCCCTGCTCCCGCATTTTGCTCCTGGGTTTCGATCAGAGAGAGGACACTTCGGGACGGATAGAGGGGAGGATAGATGCGGGAAGGGGTCTCGTAACGCTGAGTGGACGGGTGGACGGGTGGTGTGATGTTTGTCGGATTAGATGAGAAAATTGAGAAAATACCAAAAAACAGAAATGCTCGTGGGAGTTGTTCATGTGAATGTGACGTGACATGACTATTCACGGTCTATTGTGACTGTTATCCTCAATAGGACCGGCTTATAATTTACCCATTATGGCCGAATTTTGTCTTCCAAACGAAGATCACAGGCCTCTAAGTTTCTTGTATCTGAGTTATAAAAGGGGCTTGGTTGTATTGTAATAGACCTGGATAGTATCCAGCTTCAGTCAAAGCTACGGGCCGAGACAGTTCGGCACACCCAGCACTACTGGCACAGCGAAACTCGGAAATAGATTAAAGCTCTGGATACTAAGATAGAGATTGAAGAACATGGGTCACAGCGGTTATTAAGGGGAGAGTATGATCATAAATCGGACGGGCGGAGCTTTCCGACAGCTACGGGGGTATCATTCCTAATATACAAATGGGATAATCTACAACGTCTGACCTGGGTTACGAGTCCTTGGTAGCTTGAGAAAGGGAGACAACGTTCTTTAGATTGCCAAAAGCAAGAGTGTCGCTGATCCTCGATGCGCCAGAAAGGAACATGACGAGCCTATCGATGCCACAACCCCATCCGCCTGTGGGTGGAAGTCCATGCTCAAGGGCCTGAACGTAGCTCTCGTCGATTTCAGCTGGTCCTTCCTCGTCAGCGGCTATGCTGCCGCCCTTCAGTTGCAACTGGAGCTCGAATTTCCGGCGCTGCTCGAAGGGATCGTTCTCCTCTTCGTACATATTAGCCAGCTCGCGACCCTCGATGAACAACTCGGCGCGTGCGGACACGAGCTGGCCGGTTTTGGGACACGTGAAGGATTTTGACAAGGGGGACATGCAGGCTGGATGGTGGATGATGAACAATGGTTGGTGTAAGGAGGCATCCTCGAGGTGTGTTGCAGCTAGATGGTCCAAAAGCTTATTGAGTGACATTCCTGGGACTACCAACGATGCATGACGCTCGGCGAGTAGGCTCGTAAGCTTCTCTAGAGCATCAGATTTCGATAAATCAGGAAAGTTGAAGCCTAGGATTGCTTCTAGAGCAGGGATGAATTCGACTTGCGTCCACTGGTCTTTTGGGACCGAGACTTCTGGTTTTTGAAGCGACGTAAGCCGGGTGGCTGTCACCTGGTCAACATCGTGAAGGAGACGAGCGATGAGACTTTCCGTGATTTGGATTAAATCGGTGAGGTTGAAGTACGCGGAATAAAATTCACAGGTGGTGAATTCTGGATTGTGTGTCGTATCGAGGCCCTCGTTTCGGAACGATGGACCAATCTCAAATACTCTATCATTACCACCAACGACCAACCGCTTGAGCCAAAGCTCGGGAGCGATTCGCATTGCCAATTGCTTGTGGGGAAAAGCAGTCGAAGCGGTCAGGAATGGCCGAGCAGTGGCACCGCCAGCAGAGTCAGATAGGATGGGAGTCTGGACTTCGAGGAAGTCTTGCTCATGGAAGAAATCTCGGATTGACTTGATGATGTGAGAGCGGAGCCGGATTATATCAGATGTTTGTCGATTCACAAGTAGGTCAAGATGTCTGTTCAGAATTTTGGTCTCGTCGTTGATTAACTTTTCCGGAAGCGGCGCAAGGGCAGGGCTTAGGATAGTTGGGACTTTAAGTGCCCTTAATGTCAATTCACCTGTTTTCGTCCGAATAGCGGTGCCGGTGACTGATATGATATCTCCACGGCGCAATGGATGAAGAGCGTTTCTGAAAACCTCCAGGTCTAATAGAGGCGAGGCGAGACTGTTTAGGTGCACCATGACCTGGACCTGTTGGTAACCACCTAGAATATGCAAGAAAACCAGTGCGGACCCAGACCGTCTTACAGACATGATCCTGCCTTGAAGAGTGATCTCCTCCGGGTCTGGTGTCGATGCCTCTTCTTCAAACTTCTGACGAAATGCAGGTATAGTCATGCGACCGGCCCTGTGCTCAAGTCTAGGAAACCGGAGCGCGTCATATTCTCGAAGCTTTTGGACGCGGTCTTCAACAGTCACCGCGCGGGTAGCTGCGGTCGCCAGTTCATCCTCTAAAATGCTAGATTTGGTGCTGGAGGATCTCCTCACCCCGGAAAGATGAAACGCTCTCCTTTGCTCTATAACACACGCTATAGACTTGCCGTGTGAATTTGTGCGTGAGGCGGAGAAAAGCCGAGCATATGGAGTCTTGTTGGCTGGTGGCAACCCAAATAGGTACGGGCGCAGAAATCGAAGACAAGGAGTGCTCTCCATTTCGACGACCTTTGAGCAAGTAAGCTTGTATGTCGAAACGTGACCTTCAGCAAGGAAGATAAATTAAGACAGTAAGAAAAAGTGGCATAAGGAATCAATCATGGTAATAAATGTGGCGTAATTGCAGCAGTTCTACAGGGCATTACCAGTAGTAACTAACAATTTTGACCCACTCTCCCAAGATAATATAAGTGTTGAAGGGGTCCAGGATTGAACCGTAACTTGACCTGTCACATTGAGGGCTAGATTACCGGTAGTTGGAGGGTCATGCTTTTATATTATTACAGGATCAGGAAAAAGAAGAGAAGAAAGGCGGTTTAATATGGCTTTTTACACATTATGGGACTGCTACAGTACCCCATGAACCAACTGCAGGCGGCTTGGACTTTTTCTGCCAATCCAGATACCAGTGGTACAACGATTATCCGATATGCCGCCTTCCTATTACGGCAAACCAGAGCTCCATATTAGCGCCAAAAGTTAGAACAGCTTTGAGCAAGCCTGGCCAAGATGACCGATATCAATTACACAAGCCCCCAGTCATAGTTAATTCACCCAGCTGCACCCAACAAGTCTTGTCAAGATGTCATTCCTCGGACTAGGAAGACCACAACCCTCGTCGGCCGAGAAGATTGCTGCCGTCGAGGCTGAAATGAGGCTTCTCACCGAGATGGCCAACCGGTATGAGCTTTCCTATTGCGCAGCAATGCGCTGCCTTTCCATTTCCCAAACTACATGGAACAGCATACTCACGGTTGTTGTTTAATTAGCCTCACAAAAGCCTGCCAAAAGAAGTGTGTCCCTAACGACTACCGCGAGTCCGAGCTCAATAAGGGCGAGAGCGTCTGTCTCGACCGGTGTGCCGCCAAGTTCTTCGATGTCCACATGAAGGTGTCCGAGCAGCTCCATCAAGAATCACAACAAAGAGCGGGCGGTGGCGGTGGCTTTGGCTTCGGTGGGTAAGCCGACTGAAGTCTTAGAACAAGGGATGCGGCCGTGTTGTGCAACAGCGGCATGCGCACACATGAAGAACTAGATGTTTCTGGCAGGGACGGGGACTCTCCCACACCTCCAGAACTGTACAATCATAAGCGACTCTAGGGCATGCGATGACGAATTGGCATATCTGATACCTGTGGCCTTAGAGGGATTGGGGAGTGGGTATTGTCAGATACTGGAGACTCTGTATTATGCCTGGACTTGGGCCACCCAGAATAAGGCTTGTAATGGAATGATTCCTCTCATACAACATCCACGACTGTCTCTATGAAGACGCTTTGAAGGTCTGGACTAAAGCAACTGAGCAAACAAAGTAAAGTGGTATTTAAGTCTTACTTAAGGCAGATACTTCAAGCTGTCCGCCATGCTTTCGGGATCCGAGTCATCAAACCTGGGTCAAACCCAATCAGAAGCAAAATTATATCTGGTTAAGGAGATTGACTTTCTTTATTGGAGTTGCATCGATGTTAGCAGGTGCTGGCACCAAGACTTGAGCCGGTGCATGTGCCGCACTTGTGTTGTATCAATGCATGATGATCGGCGAAAGTCGGCTCTGTTGTCGTGTTCTAAAGCTGTAGTCACAACGTAGACGCCTCCTTACGACCGTCGGATCAATGGTAAGGTACCTAAGGCTTAGGCTTGACTGGAGTGGTTCATTCACATGCTTTCTTGGTGCTTAATCCATCTACCTACATACCCATTGTACACATGCAGAACGTCCGGCTAACCGCTAGAGGTACTCTGACAAATATGATCAACAAGTTTGCCGGCTACCAACCAATCAATGCTAACCTCCCCGCACTTTAGGTCCCCTAGGTAGCAACTGGAACCCCCTCAGTCACTTGACTGAGGGGAACATTTATGAAAAGTTATGCGCTAGGGTTACTTTCCTAGTAACGGCCGCGTAACAGACCTTGTAACAACTTAGAAGCCTAAAGTTTTCTAATTCTCCCCTCTCCCCTCTCCAACCTCCATAACTGCTGCCTACCTACTTTTTGTAACACGATTGGCGATAGTTGTAAATGCTCCGAAGGACTACCTACCTATGATACCGGAACAACTAGCTTGTTACATAAATAACACCATTAAATACCTACTCAGCAGTCATCGCGATATTTGCGGCTGGGCTGTAAAAAGATTCCTCCATCTCCTCATCTCATCCCTTACCTTCTTCATTTTAATCCTATCGTAGCCCAGCAATGTCCTTATAGGCGCTGTCGACCTTTTTATTTCGATCCCTCCTAGCTAATAAACACTCGATTAAAATCTATTTGTTACGGCCAGGGACTATCCACAGGAGTAGGTAGTAGTCCGTTGGGTTGGCATGTTCTTAGTGAATAAGTAACGAAGTGAATAGCTAATGATCAGTGATAGAATCAAGGTTTATCAACAGTAGCCGTATGAGGTTTGCAGACAGGTCAGCCATATCTTCGGGACGACTTTGAAAGGTCTACGGTATAAAACAGCTGCGCAGAATCCGACTGTCATTCATGGGGAGTAGCTACATGTACATCGTTCGAACTGTAGGACGGCATAGCTACTTTGTCGTCGTCGTTGTCCTTGAACAAGCTTTCCTGCTTCATCCGAAGAGGAGCCTCAAGTGTTACTTATGACCCAGACTAGAATCCCAATCGCTCCAATAGCTGAACAAGCTGCGTCTCGTTTTCATCCCTGCACTTCATGATGACTTTCTCGGACTGCATCCGTAGAACGTCTGAGTTGCTAACCCGCCACGGCAAGATGGTGCGAAGGATGGTATCGACGTCCGCCACCTTGTCGATGCCTCTAATCGTTGCCGGCCTCTTCACGTTTAGCTTCTCCATCTCCGTCTCCCATGCTTTTGCTACTTCCCAGTCCACCTTCCCATCCTTGGTCGTGGCCGGGAGGGGTGAAGGAAAACCGTAGAGTTTGGCTTTTCGCAGCTGTTCTTCCTCGCTCGCTTCGTCGCTCGACCATCCACGAAATTGACCCCCGGCATCGCCTAGGGAGCGGAGAAATTCATAGGAAGGGTGCAAAATGCAGCCAAAATCGTAATCGATCAGTCCAGTAATACGCTGCGTCGAAGGATCGAAAAGGAGATTTGTAGTGACTGTTTGTGAAATGGAAAATTAGCTCACAGTGAAAATCAAGATACGTTAAGTTAGACTGTGAAAAATGGGGGGCTGACCAAAATCGGCATGGATGATGGATTTCTCATGAGCCGTCTTCAGTGCCTCAAACTGTCTCGGAACCCCATTTTGTACAAAAACATTCAAACGGTCTCTTATGCCGTTAGCGTGCCATCCTCGGATGTAAGGGTTTTCATCCGCTCTCTGGAGGGCAACCTCCAGCCGACTCTTAAAAGAAGCTTCGTAGGTTGGCCATGGTCCAACTCCAACGCTGGTCATAGCCGCACTGACGATACGGCCTTTTTCGTCAAACGTAACACCTCCAAATCCAGTTATAGTTTCGGGAAGCTGAAAGTCTTGCAAGCCTTTGAGAAGCTTGGCCATCTGCGATAGGATGCCTTTCTTCTGCTGAACATTCATATTTTCGTATGAAGATTCTACCGGTTCCCCAGGCATTAGTTGTTGAATGATCCAACCTTGGGAAGACTTGGTAGCAGCACTTCCCCAGGCATATACGGAGGGGACCACTGGTGGTTGGAAATGATTGAGGGCCTGGGCAGCCAGGCTGATGAGAGCTACTTCATTTTCAACCCGAGTCTTAGGGCTCATCCCCTCGGCGTCCGGGTTAGTGAGGCGCATTATGAACTGTGTAATGCCATCAGGGATCCGGACACAGCCCGGTTGAAGAGCTTCATCCTGAGCCGTATGGCTTGAAGTGGTTGCCACAGGGAGTGTGACACGATAAACGAAGTTGTTGTATTTGAAAGGGCATTCAGGGTCGTATGAAATGGGTTCGATTTTCGCATCCGTCTGATGAGTCAAAGCTCAATGTTTAGCCTCTGAAGAGTCCGTTCCGGGGGGAGTAGCTTACCTCGAGGTTGAAGTGTTCATGTAACAGGCGCTGGATAAAGTCCAGCCGAGCTTGATAATTGGTGTGATTGTGGGCCATGGTGACAAGCTTGCAACCTTGGGAGTATAGGTAAGTTGGATGTGAGATGAGGGGCGCTCCTACAGTAAATGAGAGGAGGGCTGTTGCCTCACGCCGCACTATGCCTATTGGTGCTCCAGAGAGGAGTAAACCTTGTCATGCGCCTGTACGGCGGCCTTCTGGGCCTCGCCTTGACCTTGTTCATATTCTGTCGGACCCAAACAGTCGGTAACCAATTGAATTTCTTTACCTCAGGAAATGGACCAATGAATCTCGTTTATATTCACCTTCAAGTGATGGTCTTTTGACCAACTGGATACCCGCACCAATTGGGGATGGATTTTCGTAAGGCAGACACTTATAATAGCCTAACCTAACCCCCTATAACCCTGCCCTTTAGCAAAGCTAATAAAATATAGATCTTGACGTATATCGTAACGGCTGGCTGCCGCTCAATCAATTGAGCAGCGATTGTGGCGAAGAGTTTAGATAAGAGGCCCATGACAACTCATTGGAGGTTGGGACGAACGAGTTCTCAGCACGGACTTGTGATAGCGTCTCCGTCGGCCTGTCCAAGGCCCTTAAAACTGACCCAACGCAAGCGTAATGATGACGATAAGGTAACAGAGCCGCCCTCGTAAATGGGTTGGAGTCGCCTGTCCTCGCCCTTTGTCTCACTAACACCCATTCGATGATATCGTGATGCTGATGATAGGGTCGTGCGGAAGAAGCATATTGCCGTTGCGCACATGCGTGGTCGTCCGAGATCTACTCGGCTTCGGTCTCGACTTCGGTCTCGACCTCATCATCTTCACCCCCCGGTTGCGGCTCATGTTTGGTCTTGGCCCCTTGGCCCCTTTCGTCGTTGATGTGTATCCAGCCGTCCGTCCTCGTCTTTCATTTTCGCGCTGACGTTCTGCTTCAAGCCGATGTTCAATTTCCAAAAGTTTACGTCTTAAGTTAGCTTCCATGATAGCAATAAAACAAACAAAGTCGCATTTGTATTGTTATTATAAGCTAGATTTCCTACATCACTAAGCTGTAAGCTTAGGCCACTTACGTGAGGGCACTGATGAGCGACTTCCTAGGTAGTCGCTCTCAAAAACAGCTAGTAACGTATCCGTTACGGCGTAACACATTAAAAATTATCCAAGTTCAGCCATAAAGTGGGATGTAGCTCAGGCTGGGCTCAGGCTAAAAGCGGTATGGCTCAGGTGTGATTCCCATTTCGGTCGAGCTTGGTAAAACCTATCTACTCCGTACGAGGTACCGCATTACCCGTGCAAATTCGTATCGTCCAGTCAGGGGTCAAATCCGGGGATCATAGGGGCNAAGTTAGGCCCGAGCTTTTTTNTACGCACTGCCCCCCGGATTTTGACCCCTGACTGGTCGATATGAATTTGCACGGAAAATGCGGTACGTATCGAATCAAACATATATACACAAGGTTAGTTGGTACTTTGTAAATACTAATAGAGATAAGGGGTGGGCTATTACTAACCGTAAGCGGTTAGTTTTGGCCAGTGTAGTAATATTGGACGGCCGATGTAGTGTGGCTCGCAACAACGGGACATTCTCATCTATCCTGGACTGCGGGAGGCCCGAAACCAGACATATGCATCGTTACGTTGACGCCGCATACCAATACCACTCCCCCGCCGGCCTTGTCGCGGTGCTTGGCTATGCAATACGCTGCCAACAATATACCTTCTTTCAAGTCCATATGCGAAGTACATATCACAACTGCATCTAGTGGCTTACATGACATGTCAAGCAAGCGATGGGATCACGGCCGGGAATTAGCTCCATTCAGGACACAACAAGCAGCGTACACCACAAGCAAAGCAAAGCAAAAAACGCGCTTTACTTAGCTTTACTTAACTTAAGCTAATAAATTAGCTTTTTTTTTTTTTTGTTTAAAGTCAAAATNTNTTATTTAANTTAACTTAATTAATTAATAAATAAATTAAATAATAAATAAAAAGTATAAAATTAAAAAGGACGTAAGCGAAGTAAGCAAAGCGCTTAAAGTAGTATATAAGGCCGTAGTAAATATAGTAAATATAGTAGATATAGCGGATATAGTATAGGTTATTAATAAGAGCAGTATAATATAAACTGTAATATAAAACTACAATATAAGTTTTTTATTAAATATACTTTATAAAAAATCTAGAAAAATTAGCAAAATTATTTATAAATATTTATAAATAATTATAAGCAATAAAAAATATTTGCTTTATTTAAGCAAATAATTTAAAATTATTGCTTTGTTTTGCTTGGTTAAGTTATTTATAAATTAAATTAAATATTATTTAGCTTGTGGTGTACGCTGACTATATTAGGGATAATAGTATGATATAAAAGCAGAGGTAGGCTAGAATGAAGCTAAGGGGGAAGCAAAGTTTACAGTCGCCTTGTCAGCCATCTAGTTGAAAGTTCCATATTGCTTTTAATTCGAGCCTTTACTTATTTTAGAAAATATGGGTTGAGTACCGAGCTACCACTTTTGATCCCGGAGGAGACTCACAATTTTCATAACTGTCGAATGTGTTCAGACCCCAATTCTTACGAGTTCGTATTACAAGGGCCAGTTGGGTGAAAAGAGGGGAACTTCGGGTTCGTGCCAAGATCGAGAACCCTGTCCCGAGGATTACGACTGATTCTCGCAACATCTCGGATTCATAATCTGAGATGGCGGGACGGCGGTTCGTTAATATTACCCGAGAGGCCGGACGAAACAGACTATTTATGATTGTATACCACGATGTTATTGAATCATGCATCTTCACCTACCTACCTACCCCTGGATGCACCGAATCTCACTACTGGATAGAACCTCTTAAACAGAAAGGAGGAACGGTACCGGCACCCACACATAGCTGGAGTCCTCGATTATGGACGATCCGGCGACATCAGCCTCTGGGCTTTATTGGTCCGTAGTTGCGGTTGGAACGGTCAGTCATTCATTTGTCTTCATTGTTACCAGCCGAAGACTATGTTGGCGCTACCCTACACGCTCCTTGCCTCGTCTCTCGTAGCCATAGTTCTCTTTTAATGATGGTCTTGCTCGCTAATGGGGCTTATCAGACTTTTTTCTACGTCTTGTTCCAGGCATCATACAACGTCTTCTTCCATCCCCTTCGTTCGTATCCTGGTCCTTGGCTTTGGGCTGCAAGTCGTCTACCCTATACTATTTCAATATTCCGAGGCAATGCCACACACAATATCAAAGAGCTCCACGATAAATATGGTCAAGTCGTTCGAGTAACTCCTAACTCTTTATCATACACTTGCAGTCAGGCATGGTCAGGTTTGTTCTCAAATTTCCAAATGAAAACTCGCAGCATTGTTTGACCACTGTCTTAGACATTTACGCGTTGAAGCAATCGGGTCAAAGTGGGAATCTTCCCAAAGACCCAAAGTTCTATGTCACAGCACCCGATAGCCATGCCACTATTGTGAGGGCGATTAAGAACCCCCCCGAGAAGGATTTGTACTAAACTTTACCTAGTCCTCCGCCAGTGATGCAGATCATCGACGGCTTCGAAGGATCCAGGCCCATGCGTTTTCGGAGAAGGCAATCGTGCTTCAAGAGCAATACTTGCAACATTATACCAAGCTATTTGTGAACCGTTTACGAGACCAATCATCCCAAGATGGCGGCATTGTCGATATCGCGAAATGGGTTAATTTTCTGACGACTGACGTGATCGGGGACTTGTCCTTTGGTCAATCTTTTGGAGGCTTGGATACAGGAAAATTGCATCCCTGGCTCGATGCGCTCTTCACAACCCTCAAGACATTCACTTTCATCAGGGAGATTCTTCGTTTGCCTTCGCCTATCGTTAAGGCTGCGTTGGCGTGTATTCCTCGGAAAATGATGGATCATCAGAAGGCGGCTGTTTCTTTCGGCGCAGAAGCAGCGAGACGTCGACTGGCACAACACACTGATCGACCAGATTTCATGTCATACATGCTGAAACATGATAGTGACGGAAGGAAAATGTAAGTCTGCTTTTTCTCTCTGCCCTATTAGATTATTTTCGGCTGCTTATAAGTTTATAGGATGTCCCAAACCGAGCTTAACATGGCTGCCATCACGTTCATTGTTGCCGGAAGTGAAACCAGTAGGTTCACTCTTCCCTATCCGCCTACGCTCCTTTCCCTCCCCAGCTTCCACAATTGCTTCCCATGTTGTGAATATGTACCGCAAACCGTGGTTTCGAGTGACCTGAGCTATCATCCACTGAGCTTTAATTCAGGATAGACTGACAGTGTATTACAGCTGCCACAATGCTCTCGGGAACCATGTATCTTCTCCTTAATAATCCCGCTGTTCTCTCCAACTTGACAACGAAGATTAGGTTTGATTTCCCCGCGCAATCAGATCTGACCATTGTCAACTTGCAGAGCCACAAGTATCTTAATAATGTCCTAAAGGAAGGGCTGCGTCTTTATCCTCCAGCTCCAGACACGCTATTCCGTGCAACGAAGAACCGCACCGTGACCGTGGCTGGCAAAATAGTCCCACCGTGCACGAGCATGACGATGAATCTCTGGGCTGCCGGTCGAGATCCGGCTAACTTCCATAGGCCCCTTGAGTTCATTCCAGACCGCTGGCTAGAAAACACATTACCAGAGTTCCAGAATGACGACCAGGCTGTGTTCAAGCCTTTTAGTGTGGGACCCAGAGATTGCATCGGGAAGAAGTAAGTAACGGCGTGTCCTATGCCTCAGTGTATCTATATATATACTAATGTAATATAAAGCCTGGCATGGGCCGAAATGCGTCTGATCCTGGCGCACTTGGTCTGGAACTTCGACTTTGTGGCTATCCAGCCTGGTAGTAGACGATGGATAGAAAGGCAGAAAATCTACAGTCTCTGGGAGAAGCTGCCATTAAATGTCCAGATTGCACCGAGAACTGACAAGAGCTCCTAAGATAAGTTCTCAGGTAAGAAGAAAACAACAAACATTGATCAGCCATCCTAATTTTCTCTCTCCTGGTTTCAGTACTGATTGAACAACAGCACTGGGGAGCATTGTCAAATTGGCGGTCATTGACTTGGCATACCGGGATGCATACCCCCTTAGGAAGGCACCGGCTGAGGATCAAGAATATCGTTGGGGTCAAGGCCAGAGTTATGTACTGTAGGCAGTAAAAACCATGAGGTTCTTTATCCTTGGAAGGCCGATGCTGTCTTGGGACTTAGGAGTAAAGTTGCTATCCGTAGACTTTGTTTCTGTCGGAGAGGCCAACCCTCTTCCAAATTCATTTCCAAGACGGGTTCATTGGCACGACGTGACTCTTCAGACCAAAAATACTCTGTTGCATTCCATCGCCATTACACGTTTAGGCAATTTCTACTAAATTTCAGTACTAACCAAAGTAGATTGGGGAAAGACTCCTCGATTCCCCGTCCCATGACCACGGAGATAGAAACTGTCTACACTTCCATAGTCACGTAATTTAACAAATAAAACTGCGGGAATCGGGTGTCCAAGTAATTATTATTGAAGAAAAACCAACAAGTGTGTTGTGTCGTTCTCGTTCGTAAAAAAAAAAAGGAAACCATCGCGAGATTTATAGTGTACATGACTACCCCGAATTTCTTTGACCTAGCACTGACTAATCCTACCCCCTGACACTCTATAATACTTCAGTATATACAATGTTCACTGCAGGACAAGTTGGCACATAGCCCTCGACGTTCTGATTGTAGTTATTTAAATTGTAATTAGGTTTAGCTCGGGATATCGAAGCCTGGCACTATTACTTGGAGGGACAGTAGATGAGGGAAAATAATCATGGTGTCAACTCCAGGCAATCCCTAGAAACGAAGGGTCCTCCGAACCATTTCCACCAAGGCCGCATAAATTGCAAGATAAAAGGGGATAAGACACGTGGTTCATATTGAGATCGCTGCCTATATGTATACACATTACTACAGTAAGATGGAGCTCATCATAATCCTGACTGAGCCATGAATGATACCTAGGTTAATGCCTACAGTTATAGTGTAGTATAGAAAGTTGCACTACGGACTAACCTAGGTATATCTAACTCTCTACCCAGTAGGTTAGGAGGGTTGTGTAGTATTGGCTTCGTGCCAAGCACTAAGACCTAGGCTCTAAAAAGGGCCAGCGAGGAAAATATTCGTATTCGGGTACGGGGTATCCCCCCATATTTGCTCGCATAATATCGTACACTCGCACCATTAGCAACAGCTTAGGCTGCAGTCAAAACATCGTCTTCAGAGTATTCCATCGATTGTAATTCGAATAATACTAAAAAGAAAGGTTACAGTTAGAAATTATAAGAACTATTAGAAATTAAACGGGAGAAGCAATAGAGTAGTAAAGTAGTGCGGGTGACCTTATACTAGGGGGTATAGTGATATACAGTTAGTAGGAATGTAAAAGGGGGAGTAACTAATGGGTCGTAGGATAAAAGGGGGTGTGGCAATTGTACGCAACCTGGAGGAGAAGCTTCATCATCGCGTTCTTCTTTTTATAAATTTTGGACCTTCAATATACTCGTTTCCGTGCGATCAAATCGTTCCCCAAGTAAATGCGCCGTTTAAAGCAGATTGGATGAGTATAATTGACGAATACCTCCAGTCGACAGGCCCAGCCAAGTTAATACCACCCGGCCTGTTTTAATACTATTTAGAGGGCTGAATAGATTGTCTAAATATGGCGCGTAAGGCGTCTCGAGGGAAGCGTCGTAGAGTATGATGTAGTGCCGATAAACTCGTCTAGAGCCACAAACCGGGTGTAGGTATCCTCAGTGATGTATGTCGAACGGGTCACGTAGGTATTCATACACATCGCCGAGAAGATCACGCAAGAGTATTTATGGCGCTTACTTGGTTTATGCATTAGAAGTTCAGGAGCCCGCCGCTGTATGCGAAATGGATCTTTTCAGATGTGATCATCAATGTTTGGCTCCTAACTATCGACATAATGCCCTGATCTATACCCTGTGAGTATGGTTCATGATTATGAAATAGCCTTCTGCGCGACAACCGTCCATCTATCGAAGTCCCAGCACGCCCCGTTCTTCGACTCCTCACACACCTTAGGCATTAACTCGTCTAGCTCTTTTAAAAAGGCTGCATTTTGCGTGGTGCGAACTAAGAGGTCAAGAAATGCTAGGTTTGATTCATACATTGCGAATGCCAGGTGAGGTGGCGTGCGTGTAACATCCCGTTTGTCTACCTGAATATCACGCAGGCCTGCGTCTCCGGCTAGTTCTGCCAGCCTTGGCACCCAGGTCGGCTTCAGACGCGAATCCACCTTCTGAGTTATGTCGAAAAGACGGGTCACTGCCTCAGTCTTATTGCCTGGCTGGGCTTTCTCGATACGAACTGAGGAGATATCCGACTCATCCCATTGAAGGTAACCCCCCGGCTCTGTATTAGGAACATGTGTTAACATGTATGAAATGAGAATGATTTTTCTTGTGCTGTAATGAGAAGGGAATATGTATTCCGATCGTTTTACTCTCATGGGGTACTTTGGAACTTTCTAGCTAGATGGCAATGGTGGTAAGAAGGAATACATGGTAACATACTGAGTAGCTTGATGAATCTTTGCAGAACCGCCGGAATCTCGTCATCGAGTAACACGAGGATTAGTAGGCGAAGATGCACAACATCGTACTGCCCAACAAGGTCTTCGGGCGGGTCTTGCTTGAAGTCCCACTCGCGAAATGAAACATTCGACGGCACCCACTCCTTAGGGGTTGTTGCCTCAAGCGAGATGTCCAACCCCTCCAACCGTACTGTTTGAGGTAAGCGGGAACTCAGGCCCATGAGCCACAACCTATAGAGCAGTTAGCCACCAGCCTATTGTTGTTACAAGAATAGCTGCTTACCCCGTACCGGTCCCTACATCTGCGATGCGGTGCTGTGGACCGGGTGGGGGAATACGAGGGTGTAGATGGTAGCCAAATAGGTCTACCCACTGGTAATGCTGCAAGTTGATTCTGTCGGTTATGATTCTTTTGTTAATAATGTCTCATATACTGGTGCTGGGTGATTCATTTACCGGTTTCTGTCGATATAGTCCCGAGTGAAGACATATTCGGGCTGGGAGTTTGTCATGACTGTGATATGGGGAACCGGGTTTCTTGGTGGGGAGTGAATATCACAAGGCTATAGTCGCTTAATGAGAATTGTAAGGAGAAGAGAAGAAGGGAAATCTCCGTTCAGGGGCCCTATGACGCTATATGTAGTGACTACCTACAAGGCACTTAGGCCACTGTTACCATACAGATGCCCCTTCAATATGCTCTACACTGCGCTGAATTTCTAATCACGTTAAGGATTGCAGGCGGATAAGATCATATGGTAGAAGCAGTCCGTTGAAGTACAGAAGACCTAGAGCACATGGACGTGCATCGGTGCCCGCAGATCCGCCTTTGTGATACTTCTTGAGGGCTGGGCATCATCTCATTCGGAAACTCTAACACGGGGACGCTACTGTATAAACGCTATCACGGTACTATGGTGTAGCGCATCACCGCGCTGCCAATAGTAGATTAGCAAATACTTACGTCCAGAGCTTTGGCTGCTCGAGGACACTAATTGTTTAGGCGATGTGGTCTAGGCTCACTGCGAATATGTATTGGTATCCTAGTGGTTGATGCCTATTTCCAAGTACTTGGTCCCACAGGCATTTTCTATCATTGTGTCTACCGGCCGCGTTTCCCGCACTTTGTACCTTGCTACGCGTTGGGTCCTCGCTCTTTGTGCCTACATTGAGTTAGAGGGAAGGTTTCATGATACTATCAGCTACCAATCTGCAGAAACGGCAACAGTACTTCCCATTGACTAGGTAGCCGTTGCCACATCGTACTACAGTATTCCATGTCATTTCTCACAGCTTGCATTGATTGCCGCATAGCCGACCATTTGACCCCCTCTTTCCTACTGCAGCCTGCTATATTTTTAGATTTTCCCTACAGTGCGTCTCTGGTGAGTAGGCACATTCTAGTAGGATCTGGTTGGGTCACAACGAGCTATGGTGACAGTATATGCAAGCAGAACCAACACCCATTTTACAGCCTCTTTTCGCAAAATGCGGCATTTAGAGCTTACAGGTAAGGCTATCATTCGGGACGTGCTGGTATGCATTCTTGTGTACATGCCGCTCCAGCTGTCGAGCAGTAGAAGAGAAGCTACATGAAAAGAGCGATGAAATTATCGCTCTGAGAGTACATAGACATCCCCAAGTCGCTGTTATCCCTAAGCCTTTGGCCCTTTTGCCTGGGGCGTATAGCCTGCCCTCGCCATAGACATCGCTCTCTTAACCTCCCACTCCCAGGCAGTTAACTCCTCATCTCCCTCGTTGTCGCCTCTTTCATCAGCATTCAGAAGTCTCTTCATGCTCGCATCACGTTCTGGTCTAGCTAAGTAGGCAACCGTATATTTATCGACGAATCGTTGAGCGCCGGGTGCGTGGGTGACACGGTGCATGTTACTGCGTAAAATACCGCCCGTCCACTGAGTCATGGCATCGCCCAGGTTGACAATAAGACAACCGGGCTGGGGACGTGCCCAAGTCCAAGCACTCTCGTCGAGAGGAGACCCACCGGGTTTCAAGATCTGGAGCCCGCCTACAATGTTTGCAAGAAGCGTTATCGTTCCAAAATCTGTATGATGGATCAAAGAGGTTCGAAGATCTCCAGCTTGGGGACTGGCATACGACTTCAGGAGACGAAGCACCGTTCCAGATTGCTTCGTCGGTGACTGCAAAGCAGTAAATGTAGACTCGGGCAATTCCAGCTGCCTGGCGAGAGCCACATTTAGAATAGCAGTGATGTCCTGGCAGTGCCTCAAGAAAGAAATGATCACTGGAAGATGGCTGTAAAGTGATGCTGGCAGGCTCTGTAAAGGCACTGTTCCCATGAGTCCGTCTTGTGACATATTGAACATCTCATATCGATCTGGTTCATCCTTTTCCGTTTTGGCTTGGCCAAGTGGTTTGAACCTGAAGTCATTAGGAATCAACTCATTCGAGGTATAGTAACATAAGTCGACAATGCGACAGGCAGGATGTACAATAACTCATAGTGATGTATGAAGAGGGAAGTTTACGATGCCGCTTACCCTAGGAAGGATCTTGGAATGTCATTCTGATGTTGCTCCTTTATATCGTCTGGGAGATTCATGGTCTCCTGACATACGTGGAAAAGCTGATCAATTTCGTGTACTAGTTTCGTACCTAACTCGTCTCCACGCAGATCAAGAAGGAAGAACCCAACTTCTCTGCATGCTTTCAGAACATTCTTTTCGACCTGATCATCTCTTCGACGCAGACTGCCGAAGGAAATGGTTGGCATAGGGGCCGTAGGCACATCTTCAGGAAAAGGGGGGATGTTTTTGAACAGAGCTTCTGAAGCCATTTCGATGAATTCCGCGTCGTAAGGCTATAGAGTGAGAAATACGTGTGTCTGTATAGATGGTAATTCACGTTTTTGAAATCTCATTCAATCTTCTGGCTGGGCTTTTAACTACTCGGGTCAGCCTATAATCTCGCATGGCGTGACGTGAAGATCACGGCAACGAATGGGGTGTCCATTTTGTAATTATACTCCATGTTAAGTATAGTGTAGCAAATTTGTAATTATGTGTTTGTGTTGTATATAATGTAAGGGTTGGTATCACCGGGGGCACAGCAGTAGCAGGGAAGTTATGCCTAGACTTGGGGGCGGCTTTGAGGTATGTCGCTATGCGGAGCAGTATAAAGATGAGGCTCAGTACATGTAAGTACCTATGTCCACACTGACTTTTGGGGGTTTCCCAGATCCCCCGCACCCAGGACGTGTCGGATTCTCGATAGACTTTCCTCCTCGTTTATTGCCCCTGGCCACACTGGACACAAATGACGCGAACTTAGTATTACCTCATTTTGCGGTATATTGGGAGCTCCCTAAAACAGATCTGGCTTTCACTGAGTTATTGCGACTACGGAGTAGGTACCCATCTATTGCATGGCTACTTCATTTGGTGCCTAAACCCTCAATAAATACATATTGTTTTTAATGAACTCTATCGCGCTACAATATGAAGTACATTATGTCGTCGGACTGGTGGTGTGTAGGTAGATTGGAAGTCTATTATTTGAGATTTTAGCAACCTAGTTAATGCTTTTGATTTGGCTTAAGAATCACGGCGATCGGACGCAAAGTTATTATAAGAGAGCCCTTCTTTCCCCCCCTTTCCCCTGTTCTCCTATTTTCTAGTTTTGTTCCAAAATATGTGCGAAAGAGGTTTGCAGTCCTTCTGTCTCCTTCAATGAATCCAAACTGAGGCTGAGCAAAGAGATTATCTGTACGGAGGTGGCGGTCGCAGATATTCATCAACCCTGGCACTGTAGACTAATGCTAAGGGTGATGGATATTTCGACCCGACCCCCGTGTATAACTGTAACATAGGCACGGAGGTCTTGGGAGGTCCTGGGAGGTCCTGGTGCAACAACAAGTGTCATATGTTAACCCCTTGGTTGCAGTACTGGCAGCCTCCTCTTGTCAGTGGGACAGGCTGACTGCAGAAGAAGATGGTCGCTGAGGCATTGGGTGGCTTGTCAGTGTCAACTCATCTTCAGGATATCCGGTCGTCGTAAGGTCTGTGATTTGGGCGCCTTTTCCATAGGCTCGAAAAGTGTCAGGAATGGCTAGTGATGATTTCTTTCGAGGGGTTCCAAAGGTTACTAGGGACGCAAGTGGGAAGCTCGGGGCGCTGGAACTACTGGCTCCCTTCCCTTTGCTCGTAATGGAGTCTTGAATCCGACGGTGAATGATCTTGAACAGTGGAGCAAGCGCGGGCAAATTGGCGATAACCTCGGCTAGATTTCGCTCGTTGATGACAAGAATAAAGACGACGCGAAGAGCCCAAGTAAAATCCGGATTGTAAAATGATTTGACTACAGTGAGATGGCTAATAGCAAAAGCAAACACGCTGAGTGCGTGGAAAACATCAGCGGCGCTATAATGACTGGTGGATGATCTGAGTAAATGACGAATACCTACATCAAACCAAGGCCTGTCAGGGAGAGAAGCAAGACCTTCTTTTTGACATTTATCTGTAGAGGAGTGAAGAAATATATGGGGGATAGAGCGTAGAATAAATCCAGAATGCTACCGATAACTAGCGAAGGTACGATACGTCAGCAAGAGAACGATGGCAGCATTGACATGCGACAGCAGACTACTAACCTTGTTGTATCACATGGGCAACTAGGAGGGTTTCTGGGTTGGCAACAGTGCCTGGTATGTCAGGATTCCACGCCTTTGCTAGTGGCTTCGCCTGCAACAACCATACGATTAATAGGAGGCTAGAAGCGACTGAAGCGAAGAACATCAATATATAAATAACCCATCTCACTCTGCGGTGAACGTTGGTGATAAGTTTCAGCAGGAAGAGGCTGATGGACATTTTAATGGACCAAAGTGCGATGTTGGAAAGCAAGACGATGTAGAGTGTCAACATTCTAGTTCTTCTTCTCTGTTCGATGGTGAGGAACTGTAAGTGACGACCATAGCCAGCGTGGCAAGAGGCGATCTCCAATATGTTCGTGGCTAGATTGAAAGCCTATGAGAGAGTAAGAACATATTCAGGGGTATCAAAGGTCACGCTAAGTCCCTACCAGACCGCTGAAGATTAAAACATCATCAGAGCCGAGTCTTTTGAAATGCCAAAGCCTGTAGCATAGGCGCGTTCCCGTTGAGAGACTTATCAAAACCGAGTAGAAGATGGCCAGAGTCTGTGTCTGGTAACCGAGATTCTCATCTCGCAAAGCAGGGTTGAACGGAATAGAATCAAAGCTCATGATGGAACGCAGAAATGAGGCAAAAGTGCAAGCTGGCTAAGCATGCGTTAATTGGAGCGATGAAGTCGATTAGACTTGAAATATAAAGACATTTTTGTTGTGGTGTCGCTGTAGTATAAGAATGCATTCGGCCCCCTAACCTTGGGACCTCCAGTCCTTGGAGTATTATTGAGGAATCCTACTGCGAGGTACCTAGCCCGTGTTTCCCAACAGCACTTGTGCTCCAAGTCATGCAGCCACGCTTTCTCCGACCCCTCTTCTGTGACAGTGGCATGCGGCTCAGGACTTGTCGCTAAGATAAGGATCTGATTGTCACCGAAAATCCTGCACAGGGGTCTGTCATAACAATCCTGCTTTCTACTGCATTTTTGTCTAGCTCTCATCGCATCGCGTACCCTTTTTATGACAAAAACCAATAATTTATTGTCGCAATGGCTCAGCAGAAATCAGATTCCCTAGATGCTCAGAAGGAGTTTTTCATTTCCCAAGGCGTCACCATACTCCAAGAGCCTTCCAACGCTGTATTCTTCCCCGCCAGTCGTCAAAGCCATGATCCAGCGGACGAAAAAGCTCTCACTTCGCGTGATCGCCTGTTCAGGTACCTTCTGAATACCGAACGAGCAATCCCACGACTCATCGGCTTCTTCAAGAACCCCTTCGAAGACACAACCCCTGCGTCAGGCCAATTCACGGATTTGCCTTTCATTGTCAAATCAATTACACTTGCCCTAGATATTCATGAAGATGTACATGGATTCAACGCTACAGTAAATGGTGGCATCATCTGCGCCCTCATGGATGAAGCAATGGGGACGCTCCTTACACAGAACAATGTCTTGAACGAACAAGCCAAGGCAAAAGGCTATATTCCGGCAGCTTCCCCAGCAATGACGCCAGCAGCTACGGCTAGTATGGATGTCAAGTATTCAAGGCCAATACCCACGCCTCAGATATTGCTCGTGACGGCTTTCCTTACCCAAGTAGAGGGAAGAAGCATGAGTATGCGCGTGACCGTCACTAACAAGGATGGCAAAGAGTACGCAAGCGGCAACGGGTCTTTTGTATCGTTTTCCAGAGCGAAGATATGAGGCCTCAGGTCCCTTGCCTAAAATCCAACGTCGACAAGCAGGCTGTGCTGTACTTAGCTCGATCAGATCAGGCTCGCAGTAGATCCTCGTCGGAAGCGTGAGGACCAATGGTTCTCGTCCATGTATCTTTGCAAGGAGTCTCATATTGTACAGGCTAGCGCTACATCAATAGTTATTCAGCTTCTCGTCTCCCTGTTCTGTTACGCATCCTATTGCTCGATTAATTATGCTTATTACCTGATTATAAGTGTAAGACCGAGGAAGAGCAAACACAACAATTCGCATGGACACGGTTTAGAATTATACGCCTACATTGGAGCATATATATGCCCAAATTGAGTGTTGAAGACGTTTGATTAGAAAGAATAAACCGCAGTCCACATGCATTTACGCTTACTGCTACAAGAATGAAAATGGCGTGTGTCAAGTGAGGAGAACAGCGTGTTTCTGCTACTCCTCATCAAACCAGCGTGGTGTAGACAGTACGACACACTCACGGGTCGGACATCTTCCGCGAAGGACATGATGCTCAGTGCAACGTTCAAATAGCCTTCACCGTCATCAAGACCATCGCTATGTAACCACAACCGTACAGTTCACTAGACAAGCGGAGGCATGATGTACTATGAATGACAGGGTATCTACATTGCACAGTTGTAATCTACGTACAACTAGTTTATTCGGCGTCAAGAACTTCGACAAGGCGGCGTGATGTAGCGTGTGTTTTAGGGGTATACGCGATGATCAAGAGCGATTTTTTAGCCATGAAATGTACAGATGCAGCCCCCATTTCTGTCAAGAGACTACAACGTCGGGGTTCTGTATGATAATTGTTGTTGCGCAAGGCCCTCCCGAGACCGCCTTGCCAACGCCACGATTAGAGACATGTCTCTTTGTTGTAGCTCTCGGTAGTCGTCGTCAGACTAAGTGTCTAGGTAGTATATACGCACCTATGCGCGCCCACAGGTCCAACACATATCAATAGACATCTCGCATACCTTGCTGGCACATGCCTCCAACACTATAACGGTCGGCTAACTCCCTAGTGTGGGGCTAATTGCAAAAGTCGATTGCTTGTTGGTACCTAGTACAGCATAAGCCATGATATTAAACACCGAGATGCGCCGCGGATATGCGCGAATCCTTTAGAGCCGTCTGGCCTGGTGATCATGCCTTATAATGCACCACAGTGTGAGTAGTACGGGACAACGGGTATCGTTCTCGATACTTTTCCTCCAAAAGTTCGTATACTTTGCTCTCTCTCTCTCACGATAGATACAAGCAGTCATGTGCGATGTTACAACTAACTACCCACCTTCGTAATCCCAGTCGAAGTGGGAGTGGAGGTATCATCTGGTTTCTTTCCGCCTTTGTATGTAGTATTCATCTACTGACAGAACATGCAGCCTCACCGGAGCTCAATAATATAGGTTTTGAATGGCGGAATATAGCGGTCAGTCGTCTATAATCGAATCTTGACTACATAGGTAATAGTTATCAAATCCTACACCTTCCTCAACGAGAAGGCATGGGAGGGCACTGATCAACCTATCACATTGCGTGGATAACGAAACTATACCTTAGTCACCACACACGAGCCTTTATGGATGACACTTTGCTGCAGCATTTATTAAATTTCACAGCATAGGCAAGACCAGCTAACTGAGTATGTAATTAGAGCCATCCGGTTTCATATTTGTATTCATTCAATTCCTGGCTTCAAGACTGGAAGAAAATATCGGCCAATCATTGAGAATTAAGTACAAGAACCTTTTTTTCTATACTTATCTTCCAGGTTAAACATTTCACATATCAGCAGTTACCTAATTACCTCGCTTGATAAAAATCATCTAGAATGAGATTAAACGACTCGGATGGTTCAGGTAAACAACCTCGCGTTGCTATTGTTGGCGGAGGGATCTCAGGAATCGCATGTTCTTGGGAACTACAGAAGCATGCTTGTGTCGTTGATATATACGAAACTGGAAGTAGACTAGGCGGGCATGCGAACTCTGTAGCGTTTCAAGGAAATGGGGAAACGGCCCAGGTAGACACTGGCTTCATTGTCATGGAAAAGTCCAACTATCGTAAGTCAAGAAAATACACAAGCTTCCACGTTTGACACCACGGCTCATAACTAATATAATTACCTTAAAGAACTATTCAACCAGTTTCTCGATGAGCTCGGCGTGGACACTATCCCTACTGACATGTCATTCGGTGTCTCTTCGTCAGACCCTAATGGATACGAATGGAGCAGTAACTCGCCGTGGAGTTTTGTTCGGAAGTTATCGAACCTATTCAGCGCTCGTTTCTGGCGTCTGGTCCTGGATATCATCTGGTTCTACACATTCGCAGACGACATTCTGCTGGAAGAGCAGTTACCCGGGCGAAACTGGATGGAAGATGTTGATGTACAGCAAAGAACCTCTGATAGCCTCCCTCACCCAACACAGGATGAAAGCATAGGTGCCTATCTCCAAAGAAAGGGCTACTCTATGATCTTTATCACTCAATTCCTGATCCCAATGTTAGCATCTCCATGGTCTACAGATCCGGATGTTTTCGCTGAAACCTTTCCAGCGAGATTGCTTATTCAATTCATGTAAGACTTCATTGATTACTAGCTCCTAAAGGAGATAGATGGTGAGATCTAATTAACAGCTTTCCAGGCTCAAATACGGCTTACTCAATGCAATTATGGATAAGATGCGATGGCGATCTTTCCGCAATGGATGCAGGGAATATGTAACCGCCTATCAGAAACATATCTCATCCCGCCATTCTATACATCTCAACACGCCAGTGCAATCTGTGGCACGCTCGAAGAACATGGTTTCATTACGCTTCGCAGATGGCTCATCAAGTGTATATGACCACGTGTTTCTTGCTATTCCTGCGCACCACGCGCTTGAGCTTCTGGGATCCGGCGCTACAGGGCTCGAACATCGAATACTAAGTAGCTTCAAAACGACAAAAAACCTGTGCGTATTGCACTCAGACACAAGTGTAAGCCTGTTAATGCAGTCTTCTTAGATGCTGTTATCATAGTTGCTGAGGTGCGTCTATTTTGTGCACGTCTCTAATCAATTTAGCAGTTTCTTACGCAACCCGAGTCATTCCAGACAGCATGGACTTGCTTCCTTGACACTGAGCAGCCTGTTCAACAGGCCAACGCGCAGAAATTGCCCCTTAAGTCACTTTACATGCCCAGGCCTAGAATATCCGTCACCTTTGATATCAATAAGGTACAGGACATTCCACTCCCAGGCACTCTGGGCAGTCCAGGGCGCGTACTCGTTACATTGAATCCACACCGTGTTCCCGAAATGCAACAGGGTAGGTATGTATATGAACATCCACTGATCACATCAGAAAGTTTCTCCATGGCGCATGAAGTCCACAAGATCAACGGCGTTAATAGAATCAGTTTTGCTGGTGCATGGATGGGATTCGGCTTTCATGAAGATGGTTTCGTGTCTGGGGTTCATGCGGCACGCACATTCATTCACGGGCGTGATGAAATTGGTGAATTAGATTTGTTTTCGTTCTCAACCCATTATACTGGAGGGAAACTATCTGTATTCAAAGGCACATTGCAGCTGATAGCCAGAATTCTTGGTTGGTTTAACTAAGGCCAACGTCGAGAGGTATTTTTACTTAGATAAATTCGTCGACATTGCAAATGAGACCGATAAATTCAGGGAATAGGAATAACTTACTACAGCGAGAGAGTCAAATCTTAATAGACGCCATACAATGGTTATTTCACTCATACCGTTACTCGTTCGACTTTTTCATTGACGTAGTCTCAAAAAACAGATAAATGCAACTTTCTATCAATGCGATTCGCAGTATGCATATTTGTATAACATTATGTCTTAATCAACATTTGGCCACCATGGGAATCCTATAATAGGGCCCTTCCTCCTCTCCCACCTTGAGCACTCCTATGCTTCAATCTTACCATTCCGATTTTGTTTTCATTCAACTGGCGCACCAATCTTATGCCATAGTTTATGAGGATCTAATGGATAGTTTCACAACATCACAGAACTCTTGGAGCTTGTCGTCATGGGCTCAATTGTGTCTCCTTCTATTGATATCTGTGATCATTCCTAGCATGTTCTACCATCCTGTTGACGGATGCACCAAACGGATTAGATCCTTCTCAAACCAAAACAATATAGCAGCACATTCAACGAAGTTGATCGATAAGACACAGATTCTCAAGTGCAACATATCTCATCGTCGCTTTTTCCCGACTCAGCACTCCTTCACATACCCATGCTTATCGGTTTGGATACCTGTACGCACTCCAAAATCAACCTGGATTCTCTCCGTTGATGAGAGTCAGTGGTGGAAACGAGGCTGGCTTCATGTGACAGTGAAGGATCATTTCGGGTTTCGAGGTAGTAAAGCAGCAGCGCTCTCACAAGCGCTGGATGAATATTTAGAACGAGAGGTTAGTTTCTAGTTCCCCGAATGCCATGGTTACTTACTAATGCTGTTGTCCGACAGGGATTAGACCCAATAAAATTCCCTCATGTGTACCTACTTACAATACCAAGGTTTCTAAACTATCGGTTTAGCCCCGCGTCATTCTGGTATCTTTATACAGCTGACTTCACTCTCTCCTACCTTATCGCAGAAGTTAACAATACATTCAAGGAAAGGCAGGTCTATCTCTTTCCTCTACCCGAGTCACGCGACGGCCGTTTTAGACAGAGGACTGCGAAAGACTTCCATGTTTCCCCTTTCAACTCCAGGAAGGGGTCCTACCAGATTTCCACGTCGTGTCCAAACATAGCAGCAAAAGTGTCCGTCAAGGTTACATTGTTTTCATCAAAGGGCCATCCCAAATTAGTGGCACGATGGTGGTCGGATGTATCCCCGATAGATCCTTCGGAATCCTCGGTTCTGCATCTTTTATGGTGTCTTATCCGCTGGGGATACACCGTCTTGATCATATGTAAGATCTATTAAGAGCAACTCTTAGCAGAAGGAGATACTAAACTAAGCCTGCACAGTTCCTCGGATAGTGTATCAAGCCTTACTGTTAGCACACTTGCATAAGCTACATATATGGTACCGGCCGGAGCCAGGGGAATCAGCAATACCAAGAAGCGCCACTGCCCTCGAAAGATTTCTAGCTTCTATTCTCGTGGATTACATAAGATGCCTGGTCAATGGGCCACGAGACTCACGCTGTGACAGCCTCGTGGTCCGATCAAGTGCTGCTCCTGACTGTGTGATCCCATACGATTGGTCTTATATGCAACAGGAGCCTCAAAAGCATGGATTGGTGGAGATGAGGATCCACGGACCAAACTTCTACCGCCAAATGCTTTATAATCGAAGGCTCACAGAGCTACTAAAGCATGCACTACTCCACCCATCAAAAGAGAACCGAACAGTTTGGTCGAATGAAGCGGAGTTCTTGTTGACGCTGATACAAAAAGCAGAAGCCGACAAGTCCAGGCAGCAAGACGTAGATACCTCCCAAGCGAGCCAACAAACAACTCTGGGAGCATTGTTATTATCAATGGCATGGGTCGTTCACCGGATCCTGATGCCGGCAGGGCAGGTGACAAGAGGGCTCTACCCCAACCCTGGCTCTCCGAAAGAACGTAACGGTACTGAAAAGGGGTTATCCTGCGCTCGTCATGGCTGTTCACCCCTCCCACCATCGAATGAACAATGCTTCTTGCATACATACGTGCGCAGTCACTGCAGCGCGCTGGTGCAGGTCAAATACATGGTAGCTACGCTATCCTTACACATAGTAACTTGGATATCAGGTCTGATTGGCGGCGAGTAAGAATAACACATTATAACAATAGGCCTCGTAGGTAATAAAGATATGCAGTCCTTGCAACTATGTATGTTTAGCTGACCGTAATCTAATATGCGCCGGAAAGACCCCTGCCATCTGATACTCTAGCGCATCCTAGTTTCATGGATACGTGGAATAGCAATGCGGTTATATTATCATTTGATACAACTACAGCGCAGCACAAAGTACAAACATGTCCAAGAGGTCATAGATGTATTGGTGGGGGTAATGCAGATGGGTAGTTATTTTGCACCAACACCACACACAAATAACTACTTTACCTAACCTACTTGTCTTTGCCCTCACCCGAGCGTATGGAAAAGAGCTGCATTTTACTAGAAGTAGACAAGGATAAGGGCATAGATAAGTTTGTAAAGTAACTATTGTGGTAATATATACCTTTGTTAGGGTATATCATATGAAACTAATGTGAAGAGGTTCAAATGTTTATCATACCTAACCTACATATATGTACCTACATATTGTACACGTGTACCTTAGGATCCTTAGTACCTTTATATATACCTACTAATTAGGTACTTGATAAGGTTTGAATTTTGCTGCTTTAATAAATGTAAAGTCTCCCAATAGAAAACCTTAGTTCGCAGTAAGTACTTAGAGGTAGGTTGTAGGATGTAACCTAAGGTAGGTACTTTTGGTGTCGGAGGTGTTTCTGCCGGGCGGTGAGATAAGGTGCAGCTTCCGAGCTTAGTTGGCGCTAGTGCCATAATTTGAATGGCTGGTGCGTTTGGCGATTTTCAGCCTTCTTTCTTCTCCACCAACAGCTTTTCCCATCCCACACACATCTCTCCCGCCTATGCATCTTGCCAACCTCAACACCAATTGGTGCTTGCGCCTTCTCCGTCTTTAATTGCAACGCCACCCATTTTCTTCCCTTCTCTATTCCTTACATTCTGCTTCTACCGCGCTTGACGCGCACAAATTTCTAGCCATGTCCGAATTCCTCGGGTGAGTGTGTGGTCACGCATCATCCACTGCATTTAGCTGGGTTTGCTCATATATCTTGACATAGGTCGCGGATATCTCTGATATCTAAGAGCGATATTCGGTAAGCACTTTGAATGCCAGTCACTCTTGCTGCGGCTGCTGACCTGTCCCAACAAGCTATTCAGGTATTCTCCACGAGATAAACAGTGAAGAATCAACCGTTTCCCTCGAAAGTGTCAAGTCGTATGGCACTGAGGGACGGCGAGGAAACCCCTCAGACGAGGTGGCAGCCTCAGAACAGATCTACGAATACATTGTTTTTCGAGGTAGCGACGTGAAAGACCTTCGTATCGAACAAGCTCCCGCTGCCCCTAAAGAGAACCAACCTCCTCCGGTTCCCGACGATCCAGCAATTGTTGGGGTAAGTTCCTCTCGGCTCTACGTTTGCTTAAGAAAGAGCAGTCCTCAGTCCTGTATGATGAAAAATTTCGGATGTAAACACAATTTTACTGAATTGCGCAAACAACCCCGTGTTGATATTTCCGTTGCCTTCCTTCTGATCTACTCTGGATTGAGACTTTTCATTTAACACACCAGTACACTTTATATCTGATCATGGCTAACCGCCAATCTTGGAATTCAGGCTCGCACGCGTCCGGTCGGTGCAGTTCCTCGTGGCCCACCTGGTCAAGTTCCAGGTCAAGTTCCAGGTCCTGCTGGCTTCGCCCAGAACCCGTATCCCCCCCAATTTCTATCCTCCACCTCCAGGTCAATGGGGACGCGGCGGCCCAGGCCCTGGTCCGGGACCAGTTCAAGGTTTTAACGGAATGCCATATCCGCCACCTCCGGGGTGGTTTCCTCCTGCTCAAGGGTTCCCTCCTGGTGGCCCGGGTCCTTGGAATAACTTTGGGTATCCTCCGGGGCCTCAAGGTCCCCCAGCCCCAGGTACACCTGGCTTGGGCATGAGAACTACTCCACAGCAAGACAATAAACCAGCTCCCATTGGTGCTGGTGTTGACAAGCAAAAGCCTGTAGGTATCCCCGCGGTTGAGTTACCTACGGAACCTAAGATGTTTGGACAGCCTCCATCACAACCTGTCTCGAAAGACGTAGCGCCCACCCCTCCTGTTGAATCAAAGCCTACTGCTGCAGAAGTGAAGGCCACTGCCGATTCCCTTTCAGCGAATAAACCTGCCACGAACAATGTCGAGCCGAAGAGTGTTCCGACTGGTCCCAGGAGTACGCGTATCACTCCTGCCGTACCAATCCCTGCAGCTATCTTGTCGAGATCTGGTTCTCAGGCCATAGCTGCTACCGCATCTGTGAAACCTGCAGTTGATCCATCAAACAGTCTTCCGAGTGCTGCTGCTCTCAAAGATGCCACGCAAGCTGCTAAGGCGGCTGTCGCTGTAGCTATGGCTAAATTGGATAACCCCAATGCCGCCCCGGGTCCTGTTGGCCCAAGCACAGCAAACAGCGCTATGGATAACCTGACCAAAAAGTAAATGAGATGAGAGTGAACGCCGCCACAAGGGGCGGTTCCGGCAGGGGTCGTGGTCGTGGAGGTCGCGGTGGCGCTCAATCTAAGGTTGAAGTTCCTGATGCCGACTTCGACTTCCAGACAGCCAATGCCAAATTTAACAAGCAAGAACTGGCAAAAGAGGCTGTTAGCAGCTCACCTTTAGGTGAAACTCCTAATGGTGATGCCTCTGAAACCCCTGAGCCCGAAGATGGTGCTTACAATAAAACTAAGTCGTTCTTCGACAACATCAGCAGCGAGGCTAGAGAGCGAGCAGAGAATGGCGGCCAGAAGCCTGGTGGGCGAGAGTGGCGTGGAGAGGAACAACGCAAAAATATGGAGACATTCGGACAAGGTAGTGTTGATGGTGGTTATCGTGGTGGCTACCGTGGCCGGGGTCGTGGCCGAGGACGCGGCAACCGTGGCCGTGGTGGCTCTCGCGGTCGGGGTGGCTTTGCTCAGCCCAACCCTGTGCAGTAATCCCCAGTTAGCCCCGATATTCCCCGAGCTCAGGCGAGGCTGGTAATGCGGCATCCAGTGCATACACTTCGGTCCTTCCATCTCCCACAATTTCCGATAACGAGCTTTTTCTTCGCTCGTGATGGCCTACTCGTCTTGGGCTATACTCTCAGTCAATGGCTTGGGAACTCAGTTCCTCTCCCAACGAACAAGTAACGACATTCTCTCCCGCGATAATTGTACAATTGTATTAGTATGACAGTCGCACAATTCCGTTTTCATTTCCATAGTCAGGAGTCGGGTCTCAAGCGAGCGGGTTCTGCAATATTTCAATAGCCAAATCAGCGGCTGGGGCGGTTGAGGCAAAATTGGCGTAGTGGTCATGGCCACGGCGTTAGGTATCGTCATTTCTAGCATGATTCCAAGCACGATCTGTGTCCATATTAGGATGGCCTAGCAGAGGTTGGTTCGGTTCAGGGTGTACCCTAGTGGTATCTGGTGGTATCGAAGAGACATGGAGTGAATTACCCCATTTACATTCCGTGGACGAAGGGATAAGGAATAGTGCAGTTAGGTCTCAATGGTACCATACCAAGAGAATTACGCGTTGGGCTTGAATCAGGGATACTCGTATAGGATGGCGATGATTTTATATGAAATGGTCATATTTTCAAGCCATGCCGCAATACATGATGCATCAAGCCTGTCTTTTTTATCATATTCTGTTTCGTGAGAACCTATCAATGCTGCGATTCTTGAATCTAAACCATATGTCTATATTTCTGGGTATACATCACTAACACAAGGTCAGTCATTATCATCAGGAAAGGTTTTGGTAACTTGATCATAATGGAGTTGTACAAAGCGGCGAGGATAAAAGTACACTTACGTCCTCCGAATTAACGGCATTTTCTCTCTGACGCGTTGCCACTCTTCAAGATCAATGTCGACGACGCCCAGCTCCCCAACGGCACCGGGTTCGACTGCGTTGCCACTATCTTCGCCGTCCCAATCCGGGCGCACGCCCTTCATCTTCAGGATTACGCGGCCCCAGGGATCGACTACCATGCTGTGGCCATAGGAGACGCGGGGCTTTTTCTTGCCGTCGTTAGGGGCAGAAGAAGCAGAAGAAGATGAAGAAGCATCGACGTTGTGCGCGCCCACCTGCGCAGCGGCTATGACGTAGCTCTGCGTCTCGATAGCGCGCGACCGCAGCAGCACCTCCCAGTGCGCGCGGCCCGTCGGGACCGTGAAGGCCGAAGGGTAGAGGAGGATCTGCGCGGGCCCGGCCTCGTCTCCTCCTCCTCCCCCTTCTCCGGGGGTTTGAGGGTGGGTTGTCAGATGGAGCGCCGGCTCCGGGAACCGTAGGTCGAAGCAGATCAGACTCCCCAGCCGCCCGATGGGCGATGCGATGGGTGCGATTAGTTTCGTCCCTGCTTGTGTGCTGGCTGATTCCCGCAGCGTGGCGTAGTCGAAGAGGTGCAGCTTGTCGTAGGATCCGGATGGGTGTAGGGTTCCGGTTGGTGTTATGTAGATTGTGCGGTTGTAGAGCTTTGTTGTTGTTGCTGTGTCTGTGGTGATGCTGGTGCTGGTGCTGGTGCTGGGGATCGATGATATGGTTGGGTTTGCTGTTTGCGTGTTTGGCTTCACGGTCACGGGCACGTGGATCCCTACGTGGACTCCGATCGAGTGCTTTGCTGCTGCTGCTTGTAGCCCTGTGACGAACGGAGAGCTTGCCACCGGACGCGCGAGCGAGAGGGATTCCTGCGCTGATGTCCCGATGTAATCGGATGCTTCTGGTAGGAAGAGGATCTGTTGATGATGGTGTTAGTATGTCAACTTACTTTCTTACCTGTCATGGGGTTGAGTTGATATAGGGGGCTATGGGAAATAGGAGATATGGGTTCCTGCGCGGCTGTATACCGGATTTGGCTACTTAGGTATAGATCTTCGCGGCTTCTGGCCGCCTCTCATAGAATACGGTTTCCTTCATCCTCCGTGTCCCTAGTGCTCCTAAGATTTGAACTGGACTGAGTCTAGGAATAGCACATGACGATGCCGTTGTACAGACATATATCCTCTATCAGGGTAAACAGATCTCCCAACGACAGACGGACAAAACCGAGAACATTGCCCCTCACCTTAGCACCTGCATTCGCAGCCTGGCCCACGAGTTTCACGCACTGAGCTAGGTTCGCCGTCATCGAGTTGGACGAGCATATTTGTCCGATGGCCTGTTTCTCGCGGAACGGATCCATTAAATTAGCCTCCGCCGTCCATTAATTCTTAAAATCCCCAGCTTACATAGACGTAATTTTCGAGAGATGTTTCATTCGGTTAACTCACCGCCTTAGCCATCTTGGTTGACGATTCTCCCGTGATGGGTCGTAGATTACTTAGGTATGAGATGAGTATTATCTCGAGAGTTAGAGATAAAATATTTAACAGAGTGAAAACAAATTATACACTGCAATTATTTAGCTGAAACAGCTGTAGCGGCGTGTGGGTAGGTACCTCTCGTCGGATCACAATAGAAGCTATAACTTAAGATAGGCGTGATCGGGTTGGGTTGGAAATGGCTACGATCTAAGGTTACCACTATAAAACGGTCGGGCAAGTCGGGGCTCTGGGATGTCGACATCGACTCCACTTCGGACCGACATTCACATTCGTTGCTACCCACCTCAGACTACCTATATCTACCGAAGGTACTACTAGTAAGACGTGACGGCAAGGGCTGTTTTCCATGAACTGCTTTGTGCCTACGTAAGAGTAACTCAACTGCTGGATTTGCGGATACTTGACAAAAAAAGCCCAACAGCTATGTATGCTTGTTCCTACCAGAAAAACGAGAGTGTAGTGCCAAATTAGAAACGACACTCTGGTGTACCTAACCTTACCTAGTAAGTTTACAGGGCTAGAGACGATTTCACGACACATTACATCACAGTATGCATGCTAGCGGACAAAATTTTTGGTTTCGCTTATTATATTTCTGTACTGACCAAATGTCTGTGACCTTCTAATTCTACCGTCGCAATCAGAAAACGCAGCGCTGCAACCCTCACTGGGCTTGAATGACAATTCGAATCCTCGGGACCCGGCGGCGGTCAAAGACTAGTTGGTTGTAAGTAGATCAAGCGCGGGAGATTCTTTCGACACCCTGGCAAGGCGCCCGACACAACACTGTGTCCTCGCTCGGCGCTCCCTTTGACGGCGAGTGAAGCAAGATAAATCAATATGTAGAAGCCAAGAACCCTGCCTCCCCGTGCCCCGTGATATCAACGCCTGGCTGGATGGGAAGAAACAATTATTCAATACAGTTGAGCAAGATATGTGTCGTGTGCTCCATGAGGAGCTGACTGTCGTCTATTATCGGGGCTCATTCGGGACTAGTGGTCGAATAATACCGTCCCCTCTCCCCTCATGCTTAGGTTCCTCTCAATCGAGAAGAGCGTCTGTGGTTATGCTTTCTCCGTACCCACTTTGTCGCCAGTATCCGACTTGTCAACATTGCCATAGATCGTCTGTAAGCTTCGCGGGTCCATGCCCCGGTCTTCTAGGACGAGGATCCAGTCTCGAAGTTGGATATTCTTGCCCTTCTCTGAATCCTCACGGCACTGTCCAACATGTTGAACGCCGGCCTTGGTGAGAGGGCCACGCCCAGCCCTGTGAGTGCCGCCACCCGCGCCAGCAGGAGCTCCAGGTGTACCTTGAAGCCTCGGCGAGCTGGTCCCACCGCCGGCACTCATCCACGAATACTTTTTCTTTTTGCCTCCGGTGAATAGGCTGAGGGTCGCATTCACGGTCGTACCGCTGCTGCTTTCTGCCGCCTTCGCTGCCGCCTTCTTGCCTTCTTTCTTGGACAAGGTTTTGGTATCTCCCCCATCAGGCGCGACAGAACCCGGAGTACCAGGGGCAACGGATCCACTGCGTGAACCACCTTCCGCTCCCTCCTTTTCCTTCTCGGCTGATTTCTCGAGTCTCTTTTGCCGTTTCTTTTAAGCGAGCTTCTTCCGCGCTTTGTGTTTGCTTTCCCAATTCTAATAAGCTATCGACGACGAGATTTGGTGGAGGTGTTTCGGAGACTGGCGTAGGGAGCCCGTTGTTGCTGATCTCATCTAACGGTCCTAGAACACATGTCAGTGAAAATAAGCTACCACATTCAAAACAACGCTTGCATACGCTTGAGCGGGTTGGTGCGGGGGCTAACTGCACTCCCTTCCCCCGTCCGCGAATCTTCGGCATGTGCACCATTCGGTTTCGGCGGGGGTGGTGCCGCCGCGTCAGCCCATTCGGCAGGCACGACACCATGTGAGCTCTTCTGGCGCGTCCTAGCAATCTTATTTGCGTCGCCCAGTAAGTCTTGCAGGCGTTCCTTTGTTCCTATCGAAAGCAGCGCTATCTGGTCGACTAAATATGAGTCCTTAGGGATAAATGATCCGCACGTCATGACCGTTGAGGTTCCGTCTGGACCGATTTGAGACACTACCTTCAACTCGGGCTTGGGGAATTCGGCAGGCTGAGAAAATTTCCCCATGTACTGGTTACGTCCTTCTGGTTTGATGTCTAGATTAAGGCCAAGACCGAATTTCTGGGCCACCTCGTGCATTTGCTTATGAAGACGGCCTGGTTCCAGCAAGTAATGGCGCATTTCTTGACTCCTAGTTAGAGCCAATCGATGGGCTGCCTCATTCCAAATAATATCTGCAGCAAGGGCGGCATACTCCTCCTGAGATTTTACATCAGTGGGCTCAGCCGGTTGGTTAGCCGGGCCAGCTCCATAGAAACTTTCTCTTCCGCCGGCGGGCAAGTGTGAAAACCCTGTTCTCGTTTCTAGGTTGTTCATATATTCTGCTTCTTCTTCCAAATCGATCCCAGTGCCCATTAACATATCATTCATCTCGTATGCCGTGGTCTTCGAGGGAGCGGGTCGCGATGGCTGCCTGGCCACGTCGTTTGTAGTTGAAAGGGAAGAGGACGGGTGTATTGCCGGAGGGCCCATGTTGCCGGTCGCTGGCATAGAGGCCACAGGGTTCGGCACAAGTTGAGCTTGGGAGTGGGCGTATTGGGACTGTACAGGGGCAATAGTAGGAGTTGGTGTCTGGTGCGGCGACTGAATGGGCTGATATGTTTGTTGCGGCAACTGAGCAGATTGATAAGATTGATGCATCGACTGAGTAGGCGGTTGAGAGGGCGTGGGTACGGGGCTCTGTGCAAGTGAGGGTTGCGCGGGTGCCATCGGTGGGAAGCGACCGTTGGTCTGGTGCGAGGGATTGTACGAGCCCTGAGAAACCTGAATAGCCGGAGTAGTAGCTGTCGCCACAGGGGCTGGGAGGGAAGGTGATGGGAGGCCAGTGGTTGTTATCGGTGTTGCAGCCCCAGATGTTGGGCTTGCCGCGTACGGGGTCGAGTTTCCAAATGGCGAGTTCGGCTGTGAATGCGGAGGTCCAGGGGAAACCTTCGGCCGCTTGGAAGGTGGGAGTGGAAAGCCGGTACCTGTTGCTGTATTGCTTGGAGATGGCGAAGATGCTTGAGGCGGCGAAAACTGCCTCTGGGCAAGGCTCGACTGAGAATGCGACATCTTGAGTGAGTAACGCAGCGATTGCGGGAGAATGGGAGACGGGGCGATGGAATCGATCCGTGTCGGTGTAGAGGCGGCAGTCGCGTTGTGCGATGGTTTCCTATTTGCCTACCTAGTTGCTGCGGTAGGTGATCAAGAGCGCGGTACGGTGCGGTCGGCGCTGTTGAGGTTTGGGCACAGAAAAGCGAAAGCACTAGGCGGGATCGATGTAGGTTACAGCTGCAGAGACACTCGGATAAATCGACTCGGTCAAGGTTCGGGCCTCAGAGGCTGGTTGCAAGGCACGGGCACAGGCACAGGCACAAGCACAGGCAGACAGCCTGTTACTCTGGGCTGCACAACACAACACCCATCCGACAGCAACGACGAGGGCCGCAGCAACAGCAGCAGCAGCAGCGGACGGTTCTCGCTCTCGCTCTCGCTCCTGTTCTCGCGGCCGGGGTCATGCAACGGCTAGTCCAATTGTCTGCGCATCGGAATTTGGACGGACATGTAGGTAATGGGCGACGCGGAGGGCGTGCGCGGGGTGGCGCGCAGTGGTTGGTGATGGGACTCGGCGATGGGGTGGTGAGTGGTGATGCTGGATATGTAAGTATGCGTCTGTGAGGAGCACTCGGTTGCTTTCTTCTGCCGCCAAGTGCTAAGACGGAGTGCAGCAACCAGAAAAGCTTCCCCTTCCCCATTGGAAATCTACTGTAATCTTTGAGAGCGTGGTAGCAGCGCACGGGCCCCACCGCGCGCCTGGTTAGGTACAATGAGCCTCTATGTACTGTATACCTAATTTACTTACCTAAATGCCTGGGTACTTTAGGTATAGGTACCTACGTAGGTCGTAAGCTGTAAGGCCACTAGCCCCACTGAGGTGATGCTCAACCCCCCCCCAAGTTCTGCGCGTGTACCTAGGTACTACCTGGTAGGTAAATCTTCCAGGTCGCAGTGCCAACCCGCAGCTGCTCGGGCAGGTGCCCACATGGATAGGTATATCAACAGGTGATGGGTGATGCATTCTACGTATGCTTTTATCTAGTGTTTTACTATAAATGCATGTGCCTAGGTATATGCATAGGTGCGGTAGGTATACCTAAAACCTGGAAGTGGTCTAGCCCCGAGACAGGGGGCCAGCCCTTGACAACCTTAGGTACCTGTAGGTACCTACTTCCAAACTTAGGTTAGATAAGTAAAGGTATATAATTACATATTTAAGAGTAGATACATATTTATGTAACTACCCGAGTTACCTACCTACCTAGGTAGGTAGGTACCTGGTACAGCCTACCTACTGTAGGTAATGAAGCAGGCGCGTCTTGATCTAGACCTGTCAGTCCCTCAATTCTAGGTAGTAAAACATCCCACCCCAACAAAATTCGCTCTCTAGCATCAGCGACACCCTGCTAGATCTCCTATCCAACCATGTGCTGATTCGATTACTACCTACTACCTCTCTCTTAATTTACGACGTGAAGACAAGAACCGTAACATCAACAGTCTTGTTCTATGTCCGGCGAGAGCGACTTCCATCCACTGGCGATTCGCACCGATCCGTTGATGGGCTAGCCGGGAAAAGGGAAAATTATGGCATCCAAGCGCAAAGCGTCGGCTATGGCCGCGTCCGTTTCAGAAGAGCCTGTTGATCCATCCGATGAGCTTATGTTTCTATGCTTGGGTGGCGGCAATGAGGTTGGACGGTCGTGTCACATCATTCAATACAAGGGCAAGACGGTCATGGTACGTTCTCGGTGTGTGGCGACGGCGTTCGAGAGATACACAGTATTGACTCGTGTTTGAAGCTCGATGCTGGTCAGCACCCAGCATACGACGGTCTTGCGTCGCTCCCATTCTTCGACGATTTCGATCTCAGCACCGTAGACGTGCTTCTCATCAGCCAGTAAGTCTCTTAGGCCATTTCCTCGTAGTTGTAAAGAGTCCCGGGCGCTATCCGTTGCTGTCGGGAGAAGCCAGCCAGTCCATCTACACCTAAATAAGAACCATGTGCTCGTAACCAAGTTGTTGCATGGCTGTCTAGGCGTCTCTTTCATGTATCCCATATCCAGCTACCAATACAAAGACATTGTCCATTTCCAACCCGATAGTAACCCAATGACTGTGACGACAATGCTCTGCTGTCCATAGCTATCGTATTGCGGGAATTTCGATTGGATTGGATGCTAACGAAGCTACAAGTTTCCATGTAGACCATGCTGCGTCTCTACCCTACGTCTTAACCAAGACCAACTTCAGGGGTCGGGTCTTCATGACCCATCCCACCAAAGCTATTTACAAGTGGTTGATCCAAGACAGCATAAGGGTCGGCAACACATCGTCATATGCAACCTCACAGCCTGTTTATACTGAGCAAGACCATCTCAACAGCTGTCCCCAGATTGAGGCGATTGACTACCACACTACCCATACCATTTCGTCCATCCGTATTACTCCTTACCCTGCTGGCCATGTCTTAGGTGCTGCCATGTTCTTGATTGAGATTGCCGGCCTCAACATCTTGTTTACGGGAGACTATTCCAGAGAGCAAGATCGACATCTAATCTCCGCCGAGGTGCCTCGAGGGGTCAGAGTTGACGTGCTCATTACCGAATCTACTTATGGTGTGTCAACACACGTCCCTCGTTTAGAGCGAGAGCAAGCGCTCATGAAGTCGGTTACGAATATCCTTAACCGAGGTGGTCGCGTCCTCATGCCTGTGTTCGCGCTTGGTCGAGCCCAAGAATTGATGTTAATCCTTGACGAATATTGGGGGAAACATGCAGAGTTCCAGAGATTCCCCATCTATTATGCTAGTAATCTCGCCCGAAAGTGCATGGTTGTGTATCAGACGTATGTCGGTGCCATGAATGATAACATCAAACGCTTATTTCGAGAGCGCATGGCTGAGGCGGAAGCGGCTGGAGAGAGTGGAGGGAAAGGGGGCCCCTGGGACTTCAATTATGTGAGATCTCTTAAAAGTCTGGATAGGTTCGACGATGTTGGTGGCTGCGTGATGCTAGCCAGTCCAGGTATGCTGCAGAACGGAGTGAGTCGGGAGCTATTGGAGAGATGGGCGCCGAGCGACAAGAATGGTGTCATCATCACTGGATACAGCGTCGAAGGCACAATGGCAAAGCACATCGTCCAGGAACCCGATCAAATTCAAGCTGTCATGTCTCGCAACACTAATGCTATAAGGAGAGCTCCGGGTGCAGATAGCGAAAAAACTATGATACCTCGGAGGTGTAGTGTTGCAGAGTACTCGTTCGCCGCCCATGTTGACGGCCAGGAGAATAGAGAGTTCATCGAAGAGATTAATGCCCCTGTCGTGGTAAGCTCCGTTCGCCATCGACCTTGTTACTAAAGCTAACTCAAATTGAGATCTTAGTTCACGGGGAACAGCACAACATGATGAGACTGAAGTCTAAATTACTCTCATTAAATGCCAACAAAGCCGAGAAGGAAAAAACTAAGGTGTTTAGTCCCCGGAACTGTGAAGAGCTCCGAGTCCCGTTCAAGACAGACAAAGTGGCCAAAGTCGTTGGCAAGCTTGCGTCGATTCCGCCTCCCGCACAACTACCCTCTCCCGAAGGCTCCGAAGCAGAGTTGGTAACGGGTGTTATCGTTCAAAACGACTTCAAAATGTCATTGATGGACCCAGAAGACTTGCGGGAGTATGCAGGTCTGACGACGTCTACGATTGCTTGTCGGCAGAGATTGACACTCAGTGCCGCGGGCATCGACCTTATCAAATGGGCCTTAGAAAGCACTTTCGGCAACATCGAGGACCTCCCCGAGGCTAAAGCAAAGAAGGCAATTGAGGATAGGGAAATGGCGAATGGTAAGGATGAGATGGCGGATGTGGACGAAGAAGTGGCCTACGTCGTGGCTGCTTACCTGGTCATGGGCTGCGTAACAGTTCGTTATCGTAGTAATGGAGAAGTGGAACTAGAATGGGAGGGAAATATGCTGAACGACGGTATAGCCGACGCTGTCATGGCAGTTTTGTTGTCAACCGAAAGCAGCCCTGCGGCCGTCAAGAGTAAGTCATTTATGTGTATTGCTAACATTCTATCGCTAACACATCAAATAGGATCTGCAAGCAAGCACTCTCATTCTCACGACCATGAGCTCCCTTCGCGCAACCTTCACGTGAGTCTAACACCCCAGGAGAGACTAGAACGCCTGTTCCTTTTCCTAGAGGCGCAGTTCGGCGCAGATGCTGTAGTACCGGTGGCGACCCCTAAATTGCCACCTTTGGCGAGAGACAAGAAGCCGAAGAAAACCGGCGGAGGCGATGGTGCGGACTCGGACGCATCTATGGAGCTCTCGGACGATGACGAAGAGGAAGAGCGGCTTCTCGAGCTACGACAGAAGACAGAGCTGGAACGTCTACATAAAATTGGCATTCCGGTGCCCGGAATTATCATCACGGTGGATAAAATGGTGGCGACAGTCTGGTTGGAAGACCTCGAAGTCGAAAGTAACCAGAAAGTGTTCGCAGACAGAGTCAAGGCGGTTGTGGAACGGGCAGCCGAGGTCACAGCGCCGCTATGGGCATAAGGGTCATGGGGGAATGACGCGATATCCATGTACTAGTAGTATACGATTTAGATTTGGTGTGTATTCGGGACCCTTTATTCCAGAACGTAGATCGTAGCTTGCTGTACAACAAACCACCTTAACAATACATGAAAACCCCAATGCCAACATGTTCTGGAACCGCTCTTATCCCTACATGTGGCGATAGCAAAGTCTCGCCACTGTTACGACCTTTACAGTACTCCTTTACACTTTGTCCCTTGCCCCTATCTAGGAGTATGAGCACTACTATAAACAGATACCTACACCCACACACAACTTAATTGCATGCGTGAAGCAAGGCAGTGTTTCAACACGAGTAATTGGTAAGACTCGAATTTCAACCTTTCTTCCTCACGTAAGAGCCTCCATAACCGCCTTGTCACAACTGCTTCCGAGGTGATAGGACGAAGCGAAGTCTACCTCAGCCTAGGTAGGTAGGTAGGTATAAGATATGGAGCCTTGCGACCGTGGGGTGTCTGAGTTGCGGTCGCTAGAGTCGGTCTCATTTGGCGTAGGGGTGTGGGGGCTGTTATCGGTGGGCTGCGCGGCTGTACTCTCACAGGTTGAGGGGGATGATTGGGGGGTGGGAATAGGTAGGTACAGTAGGCCTAGCTGGATTCTATCGGGCCTGCGTCGGGGTCATGAGGGGGGCTGTGGCAGGGAGCAGCACGCTCGGCCCAGGCTAAACAGCACCGCCACGATGTCGTGCATACTGTTAATGGACGGGATCATGCACGGGATAGTGGCCCTGGTGGTATCCCTATGCAGCGCTTGTCAAGCCATTTCTACTAGTTCTTTATAACGTTCCGTTAGGGACAATCCTCTAGTTCCCCCAATATCTCTCTCGGGAGATGACTATCAGGTGGCTCTGCCATAGGCACAAACTAAGGCGTTCATGGCCCTTCATGTCCCTTCATGTGGTGTGGTAGTTGATGCTTATGGTTCGTGTAAGTAGAGCAGTGTGGAAGTATATATATGTGGATTGGGGTGAAGAGAAACCTGGATATAAACTACTGATAAACCTAAAACCTGTAAGGTGCCAACAACCAACCAGAGCCTGCCAACCAACCAACAGTTCGTTGCACAAAAAACCCTCCTTACCTACCTACTTACATAACAGGTACCCTTACCTTTGTGACGTCTACACCTAAGTACCTTCCTCACCCTGACAGCACCTACCTACCTACCTACATATAATCACCTACCAGCTCGGGTTTATAGCATCTCTGGCAGTGACACCCGACAGGACTTGCAGACAAAGAGACCTGCACCAACCAACCTACAGAAATAAACAGAGCCATCCGCGTGGCCGTCAGACCAACGCTGACTGTGACTACTCTTTTTCCCGATTCCTCAACCCGTCAACAACATTGCCACCTTGACAGGATTTCGCCAGGAAGCTCCCCTTTTAGTACTTTTAGTACATTTAATACATTCAGTGCCTTCAGTAGCTCTAAAAAATCCCACTCGAGGTAACATTCAAGATGTCAAAGTCAACAGACCAGTCATTAAGCCCCAACGATTCCAGCAGCAAGCACTCGTCGTTCTCGCTGTCGCGCTCTATCGGATCCGTTAGAAGAGCACTTAGCAGCGAAGGAAGGAGGTCTGAGAAGAGCTCCAAAGACGATAACTGGAACCCCTTCTCTGATCCACCGCCTGCTTATAGCCCGACCGCCGCTGAGGGTTCCGGCCAAAATGAGAAGGGCCCCAACCGGGTTCTGAGTATCTATAGCCGTCTACGAGGCCCAGCGAGCACTGGTACTAATTCGGAAGCCGATAAGTTCAGATTTTTAGCTGAATTCGACACCGTGTTTGTCATTGACGACTCCAGCTCTATGTCATGGAACGATAGGGGTGATATAAGATTCAAGCCAGGCGAATTGAGTAGGTGGGAGCAGACCAGGAACGTCATTGAGCAGATCGTGCCCGTGTGTATGCGGTACGACCAGGATGGCGTCGACATCTACTTCCTCAATGATCCCTACCACATGAACTTTTTCGAGGACCCCCACCGAAACGAGCCTGGTTGGAGCAAAGAAGGCGACAAGCAAGAAGGAAAAGCCAGCCACGCCTACATCGGCGTCCAAGACGCGAAAAACGTCAAAACGGTATTCAATAGCAGACATCCCATGCTCAACACCCCTACCGGAAGACGCCTGGGCGAGATCATGGAAACATACGTCAACTGCTACGCGGCGCGGGAGAGCAGACGCCAGGTGTTGCCGAAACCCCTCAACATCATCGTCATCACCGACGGGGAAGCCAGCGACAAGGATGTTCTACGGGACAACCTGATCCGGCAAGCCGAGCGGCTCGACGCACTCTGCGCTCCGTATCACCAGTTAGGCGTGCAGTTTTTCCAGGTTGGCAAAGACGAATCGGCCGCTCGCCACTTACGTGAACTCGACGATGGCCTAGGCAGCTACCGTAGGGGCAAGGAGCTCCGCGACATCGTGGATTGTATCACCCACGAACAGCTATCGAGCGAGGGTGGCTCTGCTCAACTGACAGCTGACGTCATCTTGAAGGTTGTTCTCGGGGCGGTTAATAGACATCTCGATAACCAAAAGATTCGAGAAGGCCTGTTGGTTAGACCCACTTAAGCCGCCTCCTTAGGTCAGCTCTTGCACCACCCCAACACCCATTAGGGGTTATTAAATCGGAATTACGGTCGGGGAAAACAAACGGCATAGACGGCATGATACCCTCATACTGGCGTTCCGGTACATCTGCTAGAGTTTACACAGCAAGCTGAGCTGCCAAGGACAAAGGCGCTGGCAGCTCCCTAGGTTCTTTTTCTTTTACTGTACTTCTTCCACTTCGAATCTTCTTTGAGATGCTCATCATTCGTTTTTTAGACCTTCTCTTTTTCTCTTCTCACAGTGTGTTATTACCGCGGCAATGGGTTTGACAGGTAGATATCGCAAGATGAGGGGATAGATAAGAAAAGGAGAAATACCTCTGACATGCAAATGATGGGGTTACCTGTACAGGGGGTTCTAGAATAGAAAGTCTCGAGATACGAGAATAAAATACTATGTCATTTCACCCTTTGAGTCAAGATCTCGTGGCGTATCAATCCCGTCCGCGCAATTCGGTATCTAATGTACTTACCATTATATTTTCTAGTGGAGGTTCATTCTCTTCAGCTTCCAGGCAAGTATAAAGTTAATGCTGAAACGGCCGACGCCTTATTCACGTAGAAAAACAGTGGAATAATACCAAATATTTATATTTACTTTTGGCCTCTTTCGAGATTTCACCTCGTCGATAATTTAATCCATTATGCTGACTTGTTGAGTGATTGAAAGGATGATCCTAATACCTTAGGTACTGAAGCAATGGATACAATTTCGGCGCCTATCAGAGCCCCCTTTTGTATTTCTTATTATCAGAGATGACTTGAGGCTAAGAAGTTAAACTTATAAAAATGCAAGCTATTCAGGTTCCTAAAATTTTAGAATTTATCACAATACATACGCATAACAAAGAGGCTTCTGTATATAGTTAGAGTAGCTCCACAAAGGTGTTTTAAAGACGTTGGTGCAACAACAAGAGTCTATTGCCTACCTCATACACGGGGTAAGTTCTTGACACAAACAACTAAGCTGAACACATATAATAAAAAGAAAAAAAATGTACTAAGTATAGCTCTTTTGGGTGGCTTTAATACTCAGCGAACCACTCCTCCCTCCCTTGCCTAGTGTGTCCCTTTAATTGGGCGTATTCGATACGGACAAGAATATCTTCCTCTTCCTGTGCGGTCGGTGAGGCGTCTACCCACCCATAGGCGAGGGTGCGAAAGGAATGGGGGAAGGGAGGATTGGGCAGGGGGGCTTTTCGCAGGGATTGAAGGGAGGTGCCACGAACCCTGTACATGAGACAGGCAATAGACTGTTGTTGTTGCACGAGAGTCTCTAAAACAGAGCAATCAAATCAACTGAGGGTAGCCCCCCGGTCTACCTAAGGGTAACTCTACTTTTAGGTGTAGACATGAGCCATAGAGTACTTAACGCCACAACTATAAACATAGCGAGCACAACTATAAAAAATAGCAAGCCGCGTTACGAAAGGGCCGGCGGCCGGGTTCCTAGAGGTCCAACCCTCCCGGGCGGAGCCCCTCTGGGCATGGGAAAATGTTACTGCTATTACTATTCGATTTATAGAATAAGTACTCTATGGCTCATATCTAAAGGTACTCAAAAGTAGAGTTACCCTCAGGTAGACAGGGGGGCTTACCCTCAGTTGATATGTAGACTCTCTATAACACCTTCGTGGAACTATTCTGACCATATTCAGAAGTATCTTTGTTGTGTTATCTGCGTTTACTTTGTAATGGTAGGTCTACAATGGGTTGAATTTTTTTTTTTAAGTCTGGGCGGACTTCAGGCCCATGGCATAATAACTATTTCGTAAGTACGACGCCTAACCTAGGTACCTAAGTCTCGAGGAACTCATGCTCACCAATACAAGTAGTTTCAAACCAACACCTGGCTTTTTGCTAAGTGATGAAAAGCGACAATAAACTCAAACTTTTTTAAGCAATTATTTCATAGGTTGTAGTTTATCTTGATATAGTTGAAGTAGCCATGTAGCGTAGATATAGCTACTTTAATATTGCATATGACAAGGGCTTGGAATAGGGGTTCATATTCAACTGCTCTGGTTGTTGGTACCTTTGCAGATAGCTCAAGCCCTCATGACTCCTTGGCTGGTCAATAACCTCTTTCTCTTGCTATAATATTATTATCAAGGTAAGTATTGTTTGCGTTGTTTTATAGCCGAATATACATCCTTCGCGTCGCAATCTACGGCTTCTACAATCTCGGCCCGCCACATGTCCCAGATGTCTGTTTTGGGGAGGAGACCCGAGTGTTCGATCCAGTTGGTGTTGACAGTGTTGAAGCGACGTACGACCTCGGCGTACATGTGCGTACGTGTCTCCATGTGTAAGTTCTGGACGCTCTCGAGCTCTGATAGGCAGCAGAAACTATTAAGTCGCTGACCAAGGAAGACGTTTAATTGAGCCAGAACGTTTGAATAAT